>JAYMTF010000844.1:0-29266 GCA_036897485.1 Pelargonium nanum | reverse complement strand
AGAAGCTTGAATTTCGTCAATTACCAGACCCTACAAACAAAATCATGATTTAGGATCTCAATATTCAATTAAATAAGGAATTGCAGAAAGAAAATGAGGCTCTAAACTCGAAAGTATTTACTGCTATGATTCATAGCAGGTAACATATTCACCATCAAAATATAGTATACTATTGGAACCATTTAAAGCAGCTCAGAAGACATTTTTCACCTTAAAATGGTGAAAGTAACCCAATTATGACTCCAAAAGCCCACATGAATCATGACCATAGATTTAACAGCATGTTTATAACAAGTCATAAAATTTACAATGACAACTCAGAGCAAGACATAACATGAGCCAAACATAGCTTCTACATTAAGCAAGACATAACATGAGCCATTTACTCTAGCTACATCAAGCAGAAACGAACATAATTTACTGGAAGATAAAACTATGAAAAGCGAACTAACACATTGTCTTTGTGTTGAATAATACAAAATGTGAGTGAGTTGTGGAGAACAAAACATTAGGGTGTTTGGAGAAAAGCAGGGTTAGTAGCACCACTTCAACCTATAATAGGAGGTAATAACTAATAACACCTACACTTGAGTACAAAATTTCCAATAAATTTATGTACTCGAGGACTACTGAAACAAAATTGAATAATGACCTTCACAAAGTCCATCTCATCCTCCCATAGTACACAAATGTCCATTTGCAAAAAAATGACATTTAATGTCATATTGTCCCCATTTTGAATTTCCAATTCTACTGTATGCCAGTGATACAAACTATAAGATTTATGTTTGAGCTCCTCTCTATAATGAGTCTGATGGTGCCAGAAGAATGCAATCTTTGGGATGCAAAATAACGAGATAAATATGAATGATGACTTGTCTAGTAAAAGTAAAGATCGAGTTAGAACAGAGGTGGTGTTATAATCAAACATATTAAAATACCAAAACCAACTAATCAACTTAAAATTTGGTAAAACTGTAACAAGATTCATTTAATGATACCTTACACAAATTTGAAGGGCACCGAGTGCAACCATGAGGAATTGAGTTCAAACCGTGATAAGGTAACACACTAAGCCTCTCCTCATCGTTCACAAAGGTTGGATTTGTAACAATATCCGAGAAGCATCCTAACAAGCCATGATGTTCCAATATGGTCTCAATAAAAAACTGATTCGCATCACTAACAATCCTTAAATTGCATCTGAAAACCCCACATTGCCACAATAACTACTCCATTAGTACCAACCCACCAAAACAAAAAGAATTCAATAGCTTAAAAATGAACTTTGCAAATAAAATGGATTAAAATCAAGAAACTACCCAAGTGCATGAGCTGATTTAATGGCCGCAATGATCCGCGGATGCAAGTAAACTCGTCTCATACAATTTGCAATGTCATCAACTGTTTGCCCTCGTGAGTGTAGCTCTTTCAGCATCCTATCCTAACAAATTCCCAGAAAACAAACAAACAAGTCTAGTTCAACAAATGCCCAAAAATTATAAACTCAATTATGTAGTGTTTGGGAACCAGTATTTGATTTGAAATGCTGGATTTGAACCAAATGAAGTGTTTGGGAACTCCAAGAATTTGGATATGGATTCGAGTCAAATCCAACCGTATTCAAAACATGCTTAGAACATGAGATTTCAAATGCCAGCTCTTGTCATTTGAAATTCTATGATTTCCCAAACATCACGTTTATATTTGAAATACAACATTTCAAATCCAAAATTTCAAATCAAATCCATGTACAAAATGCTCTAAGAAAACGAACTCAATTCATCTTCTGTTGTTAGATCAATATCAGAGAAGTTGACAAATCTTCTCAATAATAAAAATATAATAGTATAAATCTCATGAAAACGTGAACAATTAACGAACCATGAGAGAGTTCCAAGGGATAGTACGGTAGAGATCGTTGAACAATTGGGTTAGACCCATCTCCTTCACGACCCAATCGTCGCTATCTCCGTCGATAATCGTCCGGTCGAAGTCGAACACCACAACTATACCGGCCATTCTGGATCGCCGGAAGTGGTTTCACGGCGACCTAGAAAGTGGTTTCGGCGACTCCGGTGGTGGTTTTGTTTCCTTTTCCCGTTCAATATGTCTAGATTTTTTTGAGTCAGCTACAGCCGTTCCTAGCATTACATGGGTTGATTATTTTTCTGATCGTAAGTACTTGATGACCCTTTTAATTCATACGTACTTACATAAAATGCCCTATACAACCACTTAAAATTTTTAATCTCAAACCAAACATTCAAAGTCCAATAATTGACCCTTCTTCTTTCTTTTTCTCGCAATAAGGTCCATTTGTGTCGTGAAAGTTGAAAGAGTAAACTCAGTTTGGTCTCCAAATTTTTTCAATTTAAAATAGTTCATGAACTTTTGCGTTTAGATATAATTTGGTTCTTAAACTTTTTTAGCTCAAAAAAGTCTTTGAACTCATAAATATGAACCAAATTTTATCTTTATGACCATTTTGAGTCCATACTTGAGGGTTCGGAGATTATTATGGATTTTGAAAAAGAATAAAAGTTCATTAATTAAATTAATTTCAGACATGAAAGTTAAGATACCATTTTGAATTAGAAAAAAAATTCAAAAAGACCAAATTAAATATTTTATTTTCGTGAAATTGGGGAGAAACTAATGTTCTCTTTTTATATTGATTTTTAAAATTAAGTTTCATCATCACACCAAAAGTTAAAGTCTGAGACAAATATGATATAATTTCTTCATCATTTTTTTAAAATTAATTTTGTTGAATTTTTTTCACCAATATATCAGAAAGTATATGTGGATTTAGGAAGAATGAGAAGTCGAAATCAAAGAGTAGCTGGAGCATATATACACATTGTTCTATCTAATCTATTGAATTTTATTTCCAGTTGTAATAGAAGTAATACAATTACAATTTACAGGTGTTGCCAACATAATTGCTGCCCAACCCATGCCAACTTGTCTTTCATTTGGTTTTAGTCAACTTCTATTATAACAAAAGAGACTATTATCGGTCGAGACTCAGTTAAAACATCGAATCCAAATAGACGCTATTCGCTCGTAAATTCATTAAGGCTCATAATTCATGAAGCGTCAACTCATTAGTTTATCTTAATTTCAACTATTAACTCTTTTATCGAGATTCTTTTGTCTCGTATCGACAATAGCATAAAGGCCCACCATTACATTCCCTTTTGACCTAATAATAAATAACAAGTACTTGATAGTTGATACACATTTCATAAGAGGAGACATTCTTTTGCAGCTTGCATTATTAAAACAATCTACAGCTGTAAGTAACACAGCTAATTCAATATCATTGTCAAGTATCAACATTCAACAAGCACTTGACAATGACAATTTATCCATATTTTACTAACCTAACTCAACTAGCACCAATAGAATAAACCAGCTAAGCCAAGATTGTTCTCAAACTGGAACAAGAAACTCAAGAATATTGACCAACCAGACACTTCACAAGATTAAGTAACATAATCAAACAAACCAACCAAAGAGCTTTATTAACAAAATTAACAACTCAGAGTGAGAGGATCCAGAGAGTATATGAAGCAGACAAAACAGTGCAACAATTGCGAGTTCTTCTCTATTATTATCAGTTGCTAGTCGTTATCACAAACAAATTTCGGTCCACTTTATAATTTACAAAGCTCTCAACGTATCAATGTATCCCCTCCTTTATGACTACAAATAAACGAATGAACGAATGCACGTTTCTTCCCTATTTCTCTTACTATGTATCCTCTGTATCTACAACGCCCTCCATCTGCTTCTACTAAACAATTGAACGAACAACCAAAATAAAATTTGCGCTTTCTTTCTTTCCTTTTTTTTTTTGTTTTTGTTTTTTGAAAGCACGTGGAAATCTTAAGAAATGTGAAATATGAAAACTCAAGCTCTACCTCTAGTCCTCCACTTCTATACTTCAAGCGAAACACGGGTCTTGATTGGCTTTAGCTTCAAACCCAAGCTTTCTGGAGAGAGAAGCTCTGGGGAGATGCAAGATGGGCTGAGCGGGCTTCTCGGGCTGTCACTGAAGTAACACGGCCTGTATAATCCATAGTTCATGAAGAAGTACTCCATGGGTATTAACATAGCATGTGGCTGCTCTTCTGTCACCATTGATCCACAAGCCTGGACCTGCACGAATCCAGCATTGATTAATTAATCGGATAATTCCACAACCATTGTAAGGTAATGCAATGGCTATCGACATTTGCATACCTCAACTAAGGCACTGTATCTCCTATCTAGTTTTGAAACCATGTACAGTGACTCATTGTGGAAAGGAGACTGATCCCCGACAAATATAAGCGTCCGACATTTCAGTTTCTTCAACCCTTCTGAAATATCAGGTCTCCTGCAAGTAGGCCAACCAAGAAAGGAGCACTTCAATCATCACCAAACCTACCCATGACAAATACACACACATATGGAAAGAAGTCTTCCGTGATTTTTACCTGTTAATGGCTTCAAGAAATCGCAAAACATTTATGCTCTGCCTATCATCCAGCAACTGGAGAAACGAGCACATTAGTTTGGAACCTAAACAACTATGACCTATTATTATCATACACATCCACTACGAAAGAAGAACGGAGACAAAGGGAGGCTGAATATTTCGCATAACTACACAAACACTCACTTTTCTGCATGCCTGAACTATATCCGACTCTGGAACCTCTGCACTACCACGAACTTCCTGTTGGAATACAGAACAATCTCATCATCAACCTACCCAATATATAGGTACAGGAGCCAAGGAAAGAAAGAATGGCAATTAGTAGAGACACTAAAATACCTTGCTGAAGTACCGCTCAAGCAAAAAATCTTTCAGAAGAGCACACGTTCCGTAGAAATATAGCAGATTTGCCATCACCTATGCAGATTACAAGAAATCTTAAGGTATGATACAAATATAACAAAAAACTCCATGTAAGTATGAAAACCAGATTTGAAGGAGGAACCTTATTGTATAACCATTCAGTCCAAGAGGGAGCCTTGCATAAAGGGGAGACAAGTATCAAACCAAGTACTCGATCCCTATATTTCAACTGCAACATCAAAACCTTGATCAGTTAGCCAAAATACTTAAGATTTTTAATCCATATCAGAAACAAAATTCCGGGAAGGAACATACAGCAAATAGGCTAAGGATGTAAGCACCCGCCGTTACCCCCATGCACATCACTGCACCAAGCCTGACGAAAACATCCACTCCATTAGAAAGAAGAAAAAAAATGTAACACAGGAAACAAAAAGCATATTCAGCACAATTTTATTTTTATTGATCAGCAGCACAATTTTCTTCTATATCCTATATCCTATCAGGCTAACAATATTGAAACTAGGACTGGAAAAAATCAGTTCACATCCTTCAAACGTAAAACCATTAGCAAAAAAAATTATAGTGTATAGATTACCCAAAATAGTTCAGAACTTCAATTATCTGATCTGCTAACTCATCAACAGAAGGAACATGGTCATCTGGACAAATTGCAGCTGCTCCTAACTGCAAGAACTCTTGTGAAAGTGCCAGGAACTATGTGAGTAATAGCACTCGGCAATGGGATGCAATAAATTGTCCAAAAAGATGGCCAACATAACATACAAGTGTGCTCAAATTAACCAGTATACAAACCTCATGCCCTGGAGGACTGATGTGGTAAATGCAAAAATTGTGGAGCAGTAAAGAAGCTGCTTCTGGACAAAAGAACAATCCTTGGAAACATGACATATCTGCTCAAAGACAATTAGAACTAGGATCAGTAACATGTGCCAATCAATAGAAATAACAGCATCTCAACATGATTCCATCACAAACTAATACATTTTTGCTATAGAAGATGGACTATGGGACAGAAAAACACTGCACTTACAATTTAGAGCTAAATCGGGGTATGTGATTAGTGCTGGTTTCTCTTGTTCTCCATAGACTATAACGGATACAGAACCACGGCCAGTTTGTACAATGTGTTCCTGAGGTATATGAGTTTCATAAAGCATGTCAGGAATGTCTAAATTAACAAACAACAATAAAAAAGCAAGCATAAAAATCGACAGGTGAATGACAAAGATGTATACTGGATTAGGTAAGTATTTGTAGAAAAATACTTTGTTAGAGAGCAAAACCTACTAATAAAGAGAACACTACAGCTCAATCAATATACTTTTGTTCCAAAAAGAAGCAACCCATGTGCCTTAATCCCTTTATGGGCAAATAAAACTAACTGGTTACACAGATTAATATATCTTCGTAAAAAGATGGACGAAACAAATATGACATTTTCTGGTTTCAATAATTGTATTCCTCATAAAGTAATGACAAGGTAAAGGGAAGGCATGGAATATCACATATTTAAAGATAACCTTGACTTTTAACCAATTGAGTAGCCAATAAAAAAGTAGAAAATAAAATATGAAACAGCTAGACTTGTTTTTATTTTATGCATTATACTAAAAAATATAAAGAGCCCACACTGTGTCCCACGCCCAGAAAAAAAGGTTGCAATAAGGTAAAGTGTGCTTAAAATTTGTCAATTTCCATGAGTAAGGATAATATGAATAAAAAGACATGAGACAAAGAAAGGGTAAAGCTAAGGTTTCTTCAATGGAACGCAAACACTTCGAACAAACCCAGGGAATGAATCCATCCACAGGGTTGGGACTCGTATCTTTGGCATAAAAACAGAATCACACAACTAGGATGAAACTGAAAAAACAAAAGCAAAAATCATATTGAAGACAATAATGGATAGAAAGGCAATAATCCATTTACCCAAAATCACACAACACCTAAACAAATCAAAATCCAACCTTCCATAAACAATCTGAAAAGGTGCAATTCACCAAACAAAAGTTCTTCTGGTTACAATGAGAAAGCAATAAAAAAACCAGAGAGGCTCTGTCACAGCTTCACCAATAGGGGATTTCAGTGAAATCATCTAAATCAAGATGCAAAGCCTTGAAAGGCAATTTTACCCGCAAAAGAAACATCAGCAACAAAAACAAACAAAAAAAAAAAAAAAAACCTGATTTTTTGGAATCGCGTATACAAATTCAGCAGATAAAGATTGCCCAGATCTGGGAATGAACAATGAAAGCTTGAAATTTCACAATAGTCAAGGAAAAGAAAATTTTAAACGATGAAGAAATTAAAATTCTTTACCCTCTTCGTTTTTTTTTCCAGGAAATCGATAACATCTTCTCAAACACACTAAAAATTGAAGATTCTTTACTTCCATTTCCCCTCCCTCCCACATTTTCTCATCAACCAAACAGCCCTAAAAAAAATCATCTTTCCCCTTTTCCCCAACGGTAAAAAAGACAGCCCCGCAAAAATCCAACAAAAGAAACAAATTTAGCCGACATTGTCAAACCAACATCCAAACCCAAATGCAAAACAGCAGCAAAAATCAAACTTACCCATCAAAATCGAGAAGAAAACATAATTTGAAAAAGAAAATGAAGAAATCAGAAGAAAGAGAAGCGGTTATGAGAGACAAAAAAAATGGTAACAAACCTTCCCACCGAGATAGATCTTCTCCATGTCGACGGAAACGGAATCGCTGGACACAGCCATGGCCGTAGCTCAATCTGAACAACAGCCCTTCGTGCTCTGTCTCTGTCTCTCTCTCTCTCTAAAACGGTCCCGTGTCTCTCTCTCTCTCTAGCTCTAACACTCTCTCTTTCTTCGACAAATACAGACCTTCTGGCTCTGATGACTCCTTATATAATACCAACCAACCTGAGCCGCTTGGCTTCATTTTTTTTCTTTCTTTAACGGTAAAAAATAGCCTACGGTTAACCTCCACCGACGCCTCTCCATATCCGTACCAGCTGTCTCTTCCCTTTTTGCCCCCTTAATTTTTACATTACTCAATTTGGTCCTCGGTTTTCTTGCGGAGAAAAGAGAGAAAAATAGTTACTATTTTATATTTTTTGTGTTATAATAAATTAAAATACTAATTTCAAAAATAAAAATAAAATATACTGATTAATTTATTATAAAACTGTTAGAGTATAACTAATTTTACAAATATATATTCCTATGGAATGGTTTTGTCTTTCTTATACTGACATCATTTTTAAATTTGTAGCTCATAATTAGAATATTGTATGATTTCACTTCATGTACTTATTTTTTTCAATTATAACCCGTTGCACCGGCTATAGCAGATAAAGGTCTGGCACGTTAGTACATGTAGCCACGCCAACAAGACAATTATGAAAATTTGTCACGTGGACGTGCCACGTTACCTACCTAGTCGTACATATGAAATGCTCGGTTTAAATATTTTTGCATCTTCTACAATCAAATCGAGTATGAAATATTATTCCACTTGTGGTTACTCCTCGTTTACGAATCAACGACACTTATTTCCCTTTTAGTAGCTAGTTTTATGTAAGTTGCCAGTCAAATGCTCTTTTTATAGATTCTTTTTCCTTGTTTACCACGTTGAAATTATGTTTGGACAAAAATCATATCTACATTATTAATAATATGATTTTGATAAATTAGCTGGATTTGTTACAAAAAAAAGAAAGTCAACCAAGTAAAACATAATTCTAAATATGAATAAAATAATCATATAAAATACTTTAAAGCAAAAAAAGAAAATATGACATAAAATGACATATTATCATGTCGCTGGAGTAATATTAACATCTAAAATTTGATTTCCATTTTTACGATCTTAATTGTTTAAAATAAATTTAAATATAATGGTCAAGTGATCATTGAAACTTTTTCTTTACTAAATACGTAATAGATTTTAAAACAATAAAATGTTGGTTGCTTTGCTTTCAATGAATGATTAATCAAAAATTGGTGGAATAATAATCGTGCCTCCTATTGCTGAGATACCAAAATCTTTTTTTTTTTTATGCTGTTTTTGCTTCGGATCCTTCTGGCATCTTTCCATATTTTGTGGTGTCCTCTCTAAAAAATCTTGCTATTTTTTATCATATATCCTCTAATTTTATTTTCTGTTTTGGAATAATTGGCCACACAATCTGTACATTAATTCCCTCCCATTTTTTTTTTTAATATTTGATTTTCTAAAACTTATTCGCTATAGGCAGAGAATCGTTGCTATTGATCAGCGTTTAGATGTTTCAACAAAATTTTGCCGCCACTTCACATTTTTATGATAAAAGATGCTGGTGACTTCTGTCGTTGTAAGAAAAACACCTAAGTCGTCGTTGAATGATGTGCTACCCCTTGTGCATGTTCTAGGAATTAAGGAACCCAAGCTTATAGCTTTGTCCCCGAAGACTTCATATTTAGAAACAAGTACCCTCACACGTGAACGTGAAGACAATAAATCTTAATGTTATCAGCAGATGGTACTTTTATTGACTTACCTGAAAAACAGAAAAATAAAAGTACAGATGCCCGAGAAAAATAAAAGTACAGATGCCCGAGAAAAGGAAAAACGAAAAACTTAATACAAAATAGTAAAATGATCAAGACACCAAGAATCGAAAGAAGAGAAAGCAGACAATCTGAAACTCATGGTAGAAAGAAGCGAGAAGCTGAGGCTTTTTATATTCAAAATCGTGTCCCCAACGCTAACCAGCACATTTTGGAACACGAGACTATTGCGCGTCAGCCAAATATGCCACAAAACCAGCGAACAAATGCTTATCCAAAAGCGACATCATTAAAAGAGCTGCATCAACTTGATTGGCAATATGACTGTGTTTTGACTGGTCACAAAGCGACATCATTAATGACCTTATCGACCCACATTCAAGATGAATTCGATTCTAATCGACTTAAATATCAGTTAGATCGATTTGAAGTCCGATTGAATTTTGTTTTGACGTTGCATAATGAAATTCCACAATGTAAATTTTGAGGAGAAACGACCAAATCATATAACCTTGCTTCACCGTTTTCACTCCAACTACCACTCAACAAAACCAATAACAAAAGCAAGCAACGAACCAAAACCAATTCTCACAACAACCATCCTTCACTCTCCATGGCTTCGTCCTTCTTCTTCACTCTCGCTCTCTCCATACTCTTCCTCCACCCCCGCACCTCCGCCGCAAATCTTCGCCGGAGCCACCTCCTCCGACCACCGTTTCTCTCTCAACCCACACCACTCAACGCCACCACTCCACCAACCGTCTTCTTCGAAGTAACCAAACCCATCCAAGTCCCCAAAACCAAACCCTGCTCCTATCTCCTCCTCCAACACGATTTCGGCTACACCTATGGCCTCCCGCCGGTGCTCGCCAACTACACCCCTCCCTCCACCACCTGCCCATCTCGCAACTTCTCCAAAATCGTCCTCCAATGGACCGCCACTTGCAAAGGAACCCAATTTGACCGCATTTTCGGGGTCTGGCTCGGCGGCGCCGAGCTTCTCCGGAGCTGCACGGCGGAGCCCAGAGCTAACGGGATCGTCTGGACGGTCGAGAAGGACATTACCAGGTACTATTCGCTGCTCATGAAGAATCAGACACTTGCTGTTTATCTTGGTAACATTGTTGATAGTACATACACTGGGGTTTATCATGTCAACATTTCGGTTCATTTTTATCCTGCTGAGGTCAGTGAAAATCCGGTCACCGGAGACGGTCCGGTGGCGGATCTGATCTTGCCCATTTCGAGAAATCCACCGTTGAATGATGGGTACTGGTTCGAAATTGTAAATTCGACGGATTTAGGGTTGAAGGAATTCAAAATTCCCCCAAATGTGTATAGGGCTGTGTTGGAGGTTTATGTTTCGTTTCATGAGAATGATGAGTTTTGGTATGCGAATGTTCCCAATGAGTACATTGCTGCGAACAACCTCACGGATACTCCCGGAAACGGGCCTTTCCGGGAGGTTTTGGTGAGTTTGGATGGGGAGGTCGTTGGTGCTATTTGGCCCTTCACTGTAATTTACACTGGAGGCATCAATCCTCTCCTTTGGAGACCCATTACTGGCATTGGATCGTTCGACCTCCCTACTTATGACATCGAAATTACACCATTTCTCGGGAGGATATTGGATGGGAAGAGCCATAAGCTCGGGTTTAGTGTCACGAATGCATTGAATGTTTGGTACATTGATGCTAACTTGCATCTTTGGTTGGATGATAAGAGCGCCAAGACTAGTGGGAAGCTTGTGAGCCATAATAGTTTTCGCGATGATACTCAGGTATTGAATTTCTCGGGTTTGAATGGAACTTTTGAAACAACTGCATTCAGGGCTATATCATCCACGGGATGGGTTAACTCCTCTCATGGGAAAATTATGACCAAATCAAATCAAGGCTTCAAGTACAGTAACTCAATGCTGATGGGGAAAGATGGGGATCTGCAGATTGTGAATCAGACCATTCTTTTCAATGACACCGTCAATGCCAGGGTTCCGGCCTCTACTGTCCACTCGATCAAATCTAACAAAAATTTTACTCTTTTCTTGTACTCTGACTACTTGGATCAAGGAAATGGAACTTATTTGTATGTGACAGATCTCACATTGGGATTCAATGAAAACAAATTCAAGGGTGTTGGTACTAGTTTCTCAATGAGCTCTCTCAACAATTTGCAGACTGGACAAGGTACTATGGTTGTAGAGAACGACTTAGTGGTCAGTGGATTAGGGAGTACCCAAGAAGTATACAAATATGACGGCAAGTTCTGCTACTTCAGGAACGTGAGTAGCTCGAACTACATTATTCTGTATGATAAAGTGAGAGATACATGCAAGTCGAAAACAGAGTCTCCTACGAGTTACGGGCTTATCAGCAGATTGTTGCCTTTGCCTACTCCAAAGGGCTTTTCGAGCTTCTGAGTAAGCGGTTCATGGAAAACGAGTTTAGATCATTGGCCCTGTGGATGCTTCATAAATGTACTTGTGATAGATGTAACTATCATCTTTCTTTTTTTTGTTTATGTTGCCATGTTTATGGAAGACGGTTACTTTTGTAGATATTCTTGTACAGCAGCTAAATTGTTTGCAATAAAATTGAAGATGGACTCTAGCTTTGCATAGTAGATGGCAAATGTTAGTTCATATTTATCATTTATTACTCCTTACAAGTTTCTAGTCAAAATTACCTCTGTAAAATGAGCCTTTTGGTTATGTAATATAGCAGAATTTTTCATTTTCTTTTAGCCATCAATAGGGAACATCTCAAACTGCATTGAGAAAAACCATGTCCATCTTAAAAGTTTGGATGTCCAAAACAACCAACCATACTCTTGGACTTTAAATAAATTAGCATGGTGATCCCAAATGGTTACAAATAATTGAGCTTGTAACCCACTTTCTCTTATTTTCCGTCTCTAAATGATTATTTCCTATTTAGTTATCTGACTTGATCGTCGGAGGTGGCTCAAGAACACGCCTTTGTGGTCATTTGTGCGGGAATTCCCAGAGTAAGTACCTTTGACCAGAAGATGCTTTCAAGTTAGCCTCCATGCAACAACATAAATGAAACATCAACTTCTTTCCTTCCAAGTGGAGTCCAAAACTAGAACACCAATTACACAGAACAAGCAATCCACAGAACAATAAACTACGAAAAATAATATTATGTGTATTTCCAGGCTATTTCCCATGTCATCATATTCCTTTTGGATTTTGGAAAGTAAATGATAGATTAAGTTTCCTTAATTAGAATAGGATTAAGTTAATAAAAGTTTTTTTTAAACCAAAGTGGATTAGGATCAGGATTAGCTTTTGTTTGCAGTATATATAGGGTTTAAGTGAGTTGTATTATTCACAAATAAACATAATATAAACAAGTGCAGTTTTCATTGCTCTCTCAATCTTCTTCTTAATTTGCAACTCATGGCTTTACAAAAGTTACAGTTGGTGGTGTTGTTGATGATCATCATGTGCAGCAAATTATCAGTCTCCTGGTACATTCACACAGAATATTGGATCACGAATCAATATCGCGAAGGCTGGGATTTTAATCCGATTTTTCCATCATGGTTCCTGACTACTTGACTCAAGGTGACACCATTGGTAAGTCTTTTCTTTATCTTCTTTATGCTCAATACATATATCTTGATGATCAATCTTTTATTTATATGAATCTATATGCTGTGCAGTTTTTAGATACAAAAAGTCGGATCATAATGTGGTGCAAGTGAAGAAAGAAGATTACGAATCGTGCAACGCCAAGAATCCCATAGCAGTGTACACATCTGGATTGGATTATATAAAACCAAAAGCTGCAGGTGATTACTATTTCTTGTCCAGTGTTGATCAAGACTGCAACAGAGGACAAATGAAAGTTTCAGTACATATAGGCCCAGCTCCTACCCCTATCCCATATTTACCTCACATTCCAAAATTGTTCAATTAGCTAACTAGTCTAGAATGAATATAATTGATAATTATTGGGATGGCATATTCTATTTATTTGATTTAATCTGAATAAAAGAAGAACTTACGGCAAATGCCTCCTTTTTTTTCATCTAGAGCTTTCTTCTGACCTTAAGAGAAACAAGCGTCTTAAGCCACTTTCCCTGTTGATAGTTGTTGCAATCTTTAGCTCTAACTTGGATGTCTCCATTTTTTGCTCCAATTGTTCTCAGGTATCTGGACTCAAAAGAATACAAGTCAAGAAATTTGAACTTAGAAGAAGGCACCATATACATCGAACAAAACTATTAACAAGACAGCTAGCATTGATTTATCATTTATGAGCTCAACTTCAAACTGAAAAGATGTCAATTTTACTACCAGCAGTTCTGCACAAAGCTGAGAGAAAAAACATTGAGCTTTCACTAATTTCACAATGAAACACGTTAAGCCTGCTGATTGGAGTCCAAAACCAAATGTGGGCTAAACCTATACCCTTACTAATACTATTATAACGATTAGGTAACCAAATTAGGCATAATCAAAACTGTCTAGCCATCAAGAATGCATAGGATGTAGTAGGAGTATGAGACAAATTGAATGTTATGAAAACGCCTCAATAAACTAAAGAAACTCATGCCTGAAATGAAACACATTTTCTTTCATTCTCAATTCCCATACCTGCGGTGGCAAATATCTATAGATATATAAAGGAAAATCTTACCTTCAAATGGATGATGCACATGAAGCACCTACTGAAAATTGTCCATTCTGGCAGCAATTCAATCATCATACAATGGTTTATCCAAATCGACACTTTCTTCTTCCAGGGCTTTCTTTTTCTCTTTCAGTGCTTGAAGTTGTGCCTCTATTTCAACAATCTTTAGCTCTACCGCCTTTGTTCTCTCTCCAACTGATAAGCATTTCCTGGCCTCCTCAAGGTAAGGACAGAGCCATTCCACAGGAAAATTCATGTCAGACAGATCACGATAAGCATCCTCCATAAATTGGACCTCTTCTGCATTCAGGCTCTTCCGTGGTTGAGTTTGAAGAATTTGAAGAACTTTACTGAACAATGGAATAAATTTTTTAGTGACAAGCGATCCCTGAAAATCCTTAGGCTGAGAATGTGATGCTGCAGCGCTAGTTCCAGCTGTTGTGCCGAGAGAAAAACTCGTGACAGGATGAGTACTTGTTGGGATTACTTGCGAGGAAGAAGAAACATCTTGAGGAGGATTAGGCCCTACAATGGTTTGTTCTTCAGCTAGACTAAGAGAAGTAGGATCTGAATGTGGAGGTGTCGTCTCCGGTGAATTTTCATTTTCTTGACTAAATGGCGGAAATGTTCTAAAGGAGCTATTGGCATGACCTTGGGAATAAAGATGAGACTTTTCTGATATGTTGGATTGGAGGCAAGGATGGATTGAAGTCTCGCCCTCCTTTCCTGAAGGCTCCATGACCTTCTTGTCACAAATTTCAGGTTCTTTTCCTTTACCTTTCTCACAAGTATCAACCACCTTTCCTGTATTTCTGTCCTTACCACAAATGTCAACCTTATTTCCTTCCTTACAAACTTCAGTTCCCTTTCTTGGTTCATTCCACTTCTCAAAATTCTCAACCCCTTCCTTTGGCTCAAAAGCCATCTCACAAACCTCAATTTCTTTTTCTGGCTTAATGCCATTTTCAAAAATCTCATCTTCATTTCCTGCCTCAGTTAGTTCCCCACAAGTCTCCTCAATCTCCTTTCCAGCATTCTCATTTGGCTTCTCTCGGATTTGAGCTTCCGCTTCAAAATGGTTGGTTAGCAAGGTACTTGGAGCAGCAGTGGTTTCTCTTTGAACCTCCTGAAATTGAGAAAAAGAGAAGTGCATGGTATGTTACTTGTTCTACGAAAATGAAGTACACCTAAAAAGAAAGAACACAAATTCTATATGATGGTAGAGGTAAGGAAATGTAGAGTATCGACAAAGACATACCATATCTGAAAATACCAGTTCTATAGTAGTATTAAGGTCACCCGCCCAACACTCTTCATTCTTAGAATCTGTCAAGTATACTGTCTCTAGCTTTGGTGTGCTTGCATTTCCTCCACAAAAATTCCTCATATTGGGGCACTGTCTCACAATTACTACTGACAATATAGGAAAATTGAAAGCGTAATTACCAGTGCAGAAATTTGTGAGCCTTGGTAAGTCTCCAAGCTCCAAAGATTCCAACCGACTGAAAATAATCTCTCCTTCCGAGTCATATCCATCGCCTGCCACTATTTCTTCTATCATTTGGCATCCAATTACGCACAGCTCTCTGAGTTGTTTCAAACTTCTAGCTGTTGAGGAATGTATTAGATTTATTAATCCATCACAATCCACTACAGTCAAATACATAAGAAATTTGAAAGAGACTGAGCATTGTGGTACTAAATTTGATAGACGAGAACATCCCGAGACAACTAGAGTGACAAGTTTCTCAAGAACTGGGATCAATGGCGAGTCATCTGTCCAGATATACTTCAATTCAGGCAGATTATGGAGTTCTAGATTTGTTAAATGAGCAAGACGTCACACTTCTACTTCACATGGGAAAATCTCTTTGAATAAGCAATCCCTTACTCTAAGTCCGTTCAGATTGGAAAATCTGGTAAGTAACTCGGATGGAAAAGCAACTGATCCATCAGGAAACTCGGTTATTTCTAACATTATTGGATCGAAAAAATGGTGATATTGACTCATTATCATCTTCATGTCCTTGCTTCTTATAGTCACTTCCTCCAAGTTGGACGGGAGCTGAAAAACCAATCACATACCATCAAATAAAATTCTCATTAAAACTTCATTTTGAAAAGAATGAAACAAAACAGTAGGAGAGAAAAAGAATTGTAGATGATGAACAGAGACATACCATTCCTGAAAAATGCTGCATAGTAGTATTAAGGTCATCTGTCCAATCCTTCTCACACTTATCTATACCATTCTTGTAGTATATGTATAGCTCTGGAGTGCATGCTATTCCTCCACAAAAGGTCCTCATATTGGGGCAGTTTTCCACATTTACTTCTTTTAATGAAGGGAATTTGAAGGTGTAATTACCAGTGCAGAAGTTTGTGAGTGTCCATAATTCTACTAGATGCAAAGACTCCAATCTACTGAAAATAATCTCATCTTGTGAATCATGATCTCCATCGCCTGCCACTATTTCTTCTATCATTTGGCATTCCCTTATTGTCAGGTACTCAAGTTGCTCCAAACTTCTAGCTGTTGAGGGCTGTAATAAATTTATCAATCCAGCACAACGGTGAACGTTCAAAAACGTCAAGAATTTAAAAGATACTGAGCCCATTACTAAGTTTGTCAGACGATGACATTCACCCACTGTTAGAGAGATAAGTTCCTCAATAAATTCTAACCCTTCTTTGTCAATATACTTCAATCCATAGAGATGATAGAATTGTAGCTGTTTCAACTGAGGAAATATTACTGTTTGATCAGTATTATTAGACTCCTTAATTTCATTGGCGACTACTGGCCCTTCTCCTTCATGTGGTGAGTCTTCTTGGAACCAGCTATTATTTACTACAAGTACTTCCGCACTGTGAAAGCAGGCGAGGAGACTGGATGGAAAAGCAGTTGATTCATCATGACAGTCGATTATCTCTAACCTTTTAACATTGCGGAAGAGTTCTGGGAAAAGAAGGCCATCTTGCATAATTATCTTCATCTTCACCACGTTCTTGCCTTTTATTACCAAACACTTTAACTTGGAGAGGAGCTGAAAAAAACAATTAAATAACATGAAACAAATGACTCCCCCATTACAAAATAAGTGTTTCGTTTCACTTCGTTACATAAGTCAAGGATGATTCTGTTAGTGCTTGATTTTCTTTAATGTGCTCTCAAGTGCCTTGGTTGTAAATGTAAGTTCATTCAGATAATTTAATGTGATAACCCCTTTACACATAGAGTGAGTAATTCAAAATGATGACTAAGTTATTTGAGAAAAGAGGTCAAGGGAACACTCACGATTTGGTTGGAGGATCATCTCAACTAAAAGTTTGAGTTGATAATTGAAGACCTCATTTTCACTTTATACTCAATAAATTCAAACTTCACACTTTCTAGTTGAAATTGTAAAAGTTCTAATCTCATTGGGTGGAACAGGAAAGAAATTAGGAAAAAAAAGGAGAGAGCTACTCTATTGTGTGGTTCAACGACCCATAGAAAAAAGTCGTAAGGACACAGTACATACCTTTAGACATTGATTCCGCACTGATCCTTCTGAGAAATATAGGAAGTCCAAATCAGATACTTCATGACAATAATGCACATCTAATTCCTGAAGCACTGGCCACTCAATTGTATGTTTCCTGGGATAGAAGCACTCCAGTTTTGATAGTGTCTTGAGATGCAACCGGTTCAATTTAGGGAACATAAACGTAGTAGGCACTTCTTTTATCTCCTCCTCAGCCAATTCCTTATTCTCATCATCAACAATGGTTTTCACTCTTCTGCAATCCTCTATGCGTAGCTCCTCAAGTTGATGCAGACTTTGAGCGACAGAAGCTGGAAATACATGTTTGAGTCTCTCACATTCACCAACATTCACTTCGCAGAGATTTTGAAAGCTGAGAGTTTCATGGGGATCCCTTTTCCATATACACCTCAGTTTTGGTAGATTCTTTAAATACAATTTGCTTAACTGCAAAACAGGTACAACATTTTTCAGACTTAGTTCTTTTCGGACTTCAAATACCTCTTCCAATGCACCACAATCTTCTATCTCAAGTCTTTTCAGACTTTGAATTCTGGTCAGCATAGTAGATGGAAAAATCTTCCAAAGATCATCACATTTTCTTACGGTTACTTCTTCTAGTTTGCAAAATGAACCTTCTTCACGGAGCTGACGGTGCCATATACTCTTGATGTTGTTCAAGTAGTCGATTATCAATATCTCCAAGCTAGGAAAATTGGCCTGTAATGTTTACCCATATATATATGATTAATATAAACGTTAATAAATTTCATCATAGATAGAAGTAGTTATTAGAAATAAGATAACCCCTCTGTCTCAACTTTCTTTTCTAGGATGTCAGTTATACATGAACACCAACAATAATTAAGTTAGTTGAAATTCCTTGAGTTTGTTACCGCAAGAGCAGATAGGATCATAACCGTACAAGGAATGAGTAGGATTTACAGATTACTAGCTTAGTTTTTCAGACTAAACTTTCTAATAAGAAAAAAATAAACTGATACTGGATAAATATAATAAACAAATAAAATAGTGTTTGGATAAAAAATTTTAAAAAATTGGTTCAAAATGAGAGTTGAGTATATAGATTCTCGTTCTGAATTCATTCTCATGAGAATTTTTCATTAATTCAAGTGCTATGGAAGAGTAGATTAGAGGAGAAAGAAATCAATCAACCTTTTCAATGAAGAGCGGTTGCAAGCCATCTGATTCATTTTCTTGAAGTCCTTTGCTCATTGTCACATCATTGCCAGCAAATTGGTCGCAAAATGTCTCCATTTTCCGACATCTTTGTATTCTCAGGTCTTTCAAGGACGGAAATACAATACAATTTCCCCAGCAAAATCTTCTGAGCTTGCACAAATCTTCAAGATGAAGATAGCTTAATTGAGGAAAAATGATTGTATCTGTTGTGGTTTCTCCTTTTTCCTTTGCAACAATTTCCTTCATCATCCCACAACTTGCGATTTCCAATTTTTGGAGTTGCACAAGACCCATAGTAATGGAAGAAGTAAACAAGTACTCCAAGCTGTAACAATCTTTTACACTCAAATTTTGAAGGTTTTTGAAGCTTAAAGCCCATGGATGATACTTGCTCCATACGTATCTCAACTTAGGTAGATCGCGTAAGCTCAACCGAATAAGCGGAGAGACCAGCCTCTCATGCTCTTCATCAATATCCAATTTGTCAGGTACAGCAAAAACTTCTTCTAATGACCCACAACGCTTTACATGCAGTACCTCCAAACTCCTGGACAGTTGCAATATTAAATTGGATGAAATTACATTCACCAGATGTGGACAATCATTCACTGTAAGTCGTTTCAAATTGCAGTACGAAGTCTCTGGAAGTTTGTCATCCCATATTTCTGTCAAATCGGAGATTTCAATCAATCTCAATTCCTCCAGCCTAGGAAGTGAAACCTGCAAGTAAGACCATTATATGTCATTGTACATCAGTTGTCAATAACTTCTGTCTCTCTTTTATTATGGGAAGCATCTTGGATTCTTGGCACTAGAATAGAAGTTTACAAGTCGTGGTAGACAATTTATAGTTTCCAGTAAATAAGATATTAGTTAAACAAAATGTCATTTTTTTTAAAAAAAATCATAGAAGCCATGACGACTGAAACTGTTTTTGCAAAAATATCGTTTATTTAATGACATTCCTAGTATGTCCACATTAATTGTATGTGGCATTTTTCAAATAATTTGATTTTATACATTTGAGGACTTTTTAGATTACCAAAACTCTACCACATAGTATGCAAAATGCTAGCTACATCAAGAAAATTTGAATAATTTGTCTATTATATATAACTACTCTGGAAAGAAACAAATGTTACCTCTTCAAAAAATGGCATGGAACTAGTCTCCTCTCCGTCTAGAATAATCTCTTCGGACTGCACATCAGTTGTCAATAACTTCTGCCTCTCTTTTATTATGGGAAGCATCTTGGCACTAGAATAGAAGTTTACGAGTCGTGGTAGATACAGCAGCGACAAAATGCGTAGCTGAGGAAACTCTATCTTCTCACTGACTGCACCATTAGTGTTAACATCATCTTCTCCGGTTTTCTTGGATACAATTTCCCCCAATATATTGCACCTAGAAACATGGATTTCTTGAAGGTGTGGAAGGGTTACGGCCATGGAAAAAGAAAACAAACTCTCTAGTTTGTCACAGTTTTTCACGTTAAGAGTTGTTAACTTGCAGAAAGAATCCTTCAGCATTCGACCATTGCAGATTTTCTCTAGCTTCAACATTTTACTCAGGTGCAACGACTCCAATGCAGGAAAGACCCTGTGTTGCTTGTGCTCCAGATTCACAATGTACTGAATCTCAGAATCTATTTGGATATAGAGATGCTTCAAGTCTGAAAAACCATCCCTGTTGAGTTCATAAATAACATTGTTGATGCCTTTAGGTCTCCGTAGACATAAATGTTCTGTTTTCCTCAACAACCTCTTCACCCCATGCTGCAAATGATTAATGCTAGTAGTACCAAGATGCAGACTAATTTCTCTAGAAGTTTCTTTCTTATTAAACCTCATCACAGAGTCCTCAAGCTGCAACTCAAAGTCCTCGCCCTCAACCGACATATCTCCCACATTTATTGCATATCTTTCCAACTTTTCGAAGTTCAAATCTTCTGAAAGAAGTTTGGCGTCTGGAATTTCTATTTCTAAACAGCGAAGGTCAGGTAAATTTTTCAACTCTGCAAGACTAGCATTACTTCTAGCACCCTCTTCGGCTTCCCATCTATTAAAACTCTGTCTCATGTATAACTCTTCCAAGTGGGATAAACCTGCTAAGAGACCAGCAGGAATTACTTTCAGTTTCAAACAATGGCTCAAATCTAAAATCCTTAGCTCAAACAATTTCCCTACTCCCCCAGGCAGCTCTCCAATATTAGAACTAACAAAGCTAAGTACCTGAAGTTTCTTCAACTCTCCAACTATAGATATGTCTTCCAACTCATAACAATAATCCAAACGCAGTGTTTGGAGATTTTCTAGAAAGGAAAGAGATGTAGGCAATGTTGAAACAGACATTCCAAACATACCCAAAACTTTAAGTTTTCTAGTCCTTTCAAAAAAAGTGTTTGGGATTGTTAGTGAGGGATCCAGTTTATATGCGTTCGCGATAAATAACTCAAGCAAAGGACATTCCAATTGTTCAGGAAGACAAGGCAGGTAATTGCCGTGATGATGAATAACCATTGCAGTGGACCTCTTAAGCACATCCTCCCCAGGCCATCTGTTCAAGTCAGCATCATTATCTCCAACTGATAACATATTTAGATCCTTTCTTGCAATTGAGATAGCAACACCTCTAACAACATCGTGCATTTCTACAATACCTTCGTAGTCAGAATTAAGCAATAAGCAAGATGCTTTGAGGTCAAGGATCAAAGCATGAAGTTTATTTCTTGCTTCTTCTACTGTGACTGAATCTTCATCGAACAAATCCCAACCCAAACTGTATTTCAACACGTCATTAATACGAACAAAACTCCCCATTAGACCACAAAGCAAAAACAGCCGCTTGTGTGTTTGTTTGAGGTGCTTGTAACTGATAAACTCCATGGAAGAGTTAACAATTTCATGCATTTCTTTGTTGTTCATTTTTTTGAGTTGATTCAAGGCATCCTTCCATGCATGCAAATTTGGCCGGCTTGATAGAGATGTTGCAATAGTGACAATCAAAACAGGCAGACCTTTACATCTTTTCGCAATTTCCTTCCCGATGGAAAGGAAAGAAGGGTCTTTAACAACACTAATAGTCTTCTCCTCAAACAACTTCCAAGCTTCTTTTTCCTCTAGAGCTTCCACATTGAAATACTTTTGAGTACCCATTGAAGTTAACACATCTCGCAATCTGGAGGTGAGTATTATTTTGCATCCCATATTCTGAACACCAAACGGAATTCCGACCTTTTCTAAATCTAGCACTTCCCAAAGATCATCTAAAATTACAAGAACCTTCTTCTCCTTCAACCTCTTATGTATGCGGCCAGCTCTTTTTGCTACACTTGATTCCTCCAATTTTAAATCCAGCTTGTCCGCAATTTGTCCTTGAATTTCTTTCAGTTTTGGGGTTTGGGTCACATGTGCCACAACAATTTCCTCAAACATCTTCTCTTCGGCAGCTTGTGATGCAACTTGCTTTACAAGAGTGGTCTTCCCCATGCCGCCAAAACCATACACCCCAATCGAGTTCTTAGTGGGATCTTGTAGTGTCTTCATGATCTCCTCCAAAGTTGACTTTCTTGAATCAAAGGTGAAGTAACCTTCAATAGACAAGGTTGATATTGCCCGCCGAACAGCACGGTCAGCAACTCCATTGAATTTGTTTGCTTCTGTCATGGCTTCAACGATCTCTATCTGTTTCTTACAGGCTTTCCTGCTCAACTGATAATGCAAAACTAGATTTGGACACAACCCAATCAAACACCTCTTTTTTGCGTTTTCTTCATATTCTTCCACAATATTTCTTGCCTCCACGCTAATTTTGTCAGCATCAATCTGCCAATCACCAACTTGACGTCTGATCCTCTCTGCGTTCCTTTCTGCAACAAGAACACTGTAGCCCTTGTCATCTCTTACACCGTCCAGCTTCTCAACTTGTTTTTTGAGGTTAGCTAAGTTCTTCTTGTGATTCCACAGGTACTTAAAATGCTGGACAACAGCACCTACAGAACGGTCGAAAATGGTGGTTGAAATGGCAGTAGCTATTTCAATTGCCATTTTGTATCTGCTGACAAGAAAACCATAATCACAACAAGATGATTAGGGCACTACTTTACTATATATTCCTTGTACTCTTCTTAAACGAATTATCAATGAAGAATTATATTTTTCCTGAGTTTCTTTCATTTATTTATCAAGAGAAATATCTCAAAGACATATCCTAAAGATTCCGCATGGTGAATTTTA
Source organism: Pelargonium nanum (assembly GCA_036897485.1). NCBI lineage: Eukaryota > Viridiplantae > Streptophyta > Magnoliopsida > Geraniales > Geraniaceae > Pelargonium > Pelargonium nanum. Next base: position 6,237 of record JAYMTF010000844.1, on the reverse strand, counting down.
ACGCAGTTGGCACTCAATGAAAAGTAGTAGTTTCAAGAAGAAACATCCAAAGTTGAGGCAAAAATCAATTAAATCTAATCGATTTTCTCATCTAACTAAAAACAGAAGGTCAAATACTGTCTACCCAGTTAGATAAATCTCAAGATTCATGCACGAGCAAGAAAGCTACTATGTAACAGTGGAGAAAATTCAGTGCTATCTAGAACCAATTTTTTTGGCAGCGGGTACTTGAAAAGTAAAGAAAACATTCTAATTTGACACAATAACAATAATTATCAACAATATATTTTGACAAGCATCTATCACTGCAATAACAAAAATACAATTTCACATCAAGTCATGACATCATTTTATCATATACAAGTGCAACATGACGAAATTTAATTGGCAAATACTTTTACTATGGAAGGTGCAGCAGAAAAATTCGAGCTATAAAAAAAATGATTGAATTACTAATTAACATGGAGTATTGAAAATATTTCAGAATTATCATGCAATCTTGAAGCTGAAACTGAAACTGCAGAAACATGTAACATATGGTTGGAGGTGGTCGAGTTAATGTCGCACCTCTACTTTGAAGCAGTCAAGGTTACTGGAAATTCCAGAAAGACTGAAGAAAATCAATAGTGCAGGAAAACACATATTTTGAAATATACACACTACTATACAGGTCAAAACTTCTGTCAAACTTGAGCAGTTGGTGTCAAGGATTGTTGCAACAATGATATCAGAACAGCAACTCTACTTGGTTTTCTTTTTATAATTTCAGTATTAATTTCAAGTTTCTAGAATCTACCTAAATTCCTCTTCAATCAATATTCCTCTTCAAAACTCAATAGTAATAATTATTATAATTATAATTGAAAACAAGTATGAAACAACACAATATGAAATCAAAAAGAGATTTATGAAATAATTAACACAAGATAGCAGTTCTTACAAAAACAAGCATGGAGCAGCATGTGCTAATTGAATCAAATCGGAGAAAATGAGCTTGAGAAATGAGAAGTAAGGGTTTACCTTGAAGAAGAATACTGAGAATGATGGTAAAAAGCTGCTGGGATGGATCACAATTCACAAGGGGCAAAGCAAAATTATAGGGTGGAAACAGGTATAGCTGTGTTTTCAGATTTTTGCATCTAAGGCACAATTGTAATTCACTGAAACTTGAATTATTATACAAGTGATTCCCCTGTAATTCTCCTATTCTTATTATAATACTAGTAAAATGCGCAAGTTTAAATTAGAGAGCTTATTTTTAATATTAGATCTTAGTTTTTAAAGGATTTTTCAAACAGACTTGGGTCCATGGTTTTTGGCTGTGCAATGAATTTTCCCAGATCCAAGAATCACCCATAGAGGACAAATTAAGATGCTTGCTCTGAAACAGGTAGTGGGTTGGGTGGCTTTTGCATACAAGGAAACAAATGTTGGGAAGGTGATTTAATAATAAAAATAAAAATAAAGCTGCAATATTTTCCTAACCCCAGTCAAATATGTTGTCTTCAGGAAATTAAAAACCTGTAAGTTGGTTTATTTTATGACTATAATCACATGGTAGGGCTTATGCTACTTTTATCAAATAACTTAATACATCCCTAATAAATAAAATAACCTGTAATTAGTTTAATATTGCACATGATTAGGTAGCAGTTGTGTTGGTGTGATGTTTGAATTTTGATTAGCTGGTAGTAAAGTTTTCCATATATCCTAGTAAAATATGTTAAGAGATAAAATAACCACCTATATATTAATGTTTAATTAATCATGATTATGGTTGTTGAATCGTGATACAAAAAAATGCAAATTTTATGAATTGGAATCGGGAATATGGATCCTGGCGTAAACACAGTGATCTCAAATCCCAACACAATCGTAATGTAGACGAGTAAACACAGTGACTGAATATTAATTGAATCAACTGACATGTATGAAACAGTTTCATCTTCTAAAGTCATACTCCAAAGAGAGAAAAAGCAAATAAAATGAGTGATACAAAACATGAAACATCTCTTCGGAATTGTTCATTCTTGCAGCATTCAGCTCCATCAGTTATATAATAGCTACAGGATTGATGAACTCATACTCAGCCTCGGGTAAAGAATGCTTCATGTTATGAAAGAAGTTTTACCTTCTCAAAGCTGACCTTCGAAGGCGGAATAAAAAAGTATATGGCAATCCTGAGTCATCGTGAAATCAATGGAACTAAATATCAACATATTTGATATTCTATCTGAGACAAGAACACAATCAAGCCCTACTTTCCAAAAAAATCAAAAGAACGGGAACCCCTCAGGAGCAAGAAAGCTGAACCGAATTGACATAATAATGGTGACAGAAATTATACTTTTTCCACAAAATGGGTGAAGTTCATAGCTACAAAAGAAATTCTCTCAGGTTTGGCACACACAGGTAATTGATATCATGTCAATAACTGCAAACCATTTCAAACAAAGATGCAAAGCTGACACATTTATCTGACCAACTCTTTCTGGTTGCACTTATTGGAGGCTGCAGTTTAATAATTTGATCATCTAAACCTCCAGGTCCTGATAGTTTAAATTTCACTTTTATCCATAAAGCTTGGTTTTTTTCTGATGGATGTTTTTTACAAGTTCATCAAAGAGTTCTTTCATTCAGGTGACTTAGGTAGAAGAACATATGCCTCCTTTATTGATTTAATACCAAAATCTTGCTCCCCTCTACATCTAAATGACTTCAGATCAGTGACTTCAATGTACCAAGGTTATCTAAGAGCAAACATATAAAATCAGTCAAGAAATTAATATGACAGGGCTTCCCTCTCTCCCCTTATCTGTTTATACTCTCAAACCCTCCTCAACCTAACCAAAAATTCTAAAAGAATCTGAAGTAGCAGCTGGCCTTGAAATAAACTTTTCCAAGTTATGCTTGATCCATGTGTGCCATTCAGTTTTGGGTTGTAAAGCTAGCAAACTCATTTAGCTAACAAACTTGCATTCACAACTACCTCTTCTCCTATTAGGCAACATCCATTTGTTAGCCAAATGAATTTAGCAAAACTTGCTGGCTGACAAACCAAATTCATTTGTTGCTTTTTATAAATAAAAATGAGTGTTGGGTTTTCCCTTTGTACTTTATGTGCTCTTGTGAACAAACTAAGGAGGGAGTACAAAGTATAATCAAGGAAGATAAGTAAATATAAGTTGCCTTTATAATCTAAAATCAAGAAACACGTAGGATTTAGGAACTTTGAAGTGACAAACAAATATATTAACATTTCTGAATAGTGCATTACCATTTTCAAATAAGACCTTTTATTACATGTGACAGGACACAATATTGTGCAATTTGTGTGTTTTCACACAGAATAGAGAGAAAATTTACCCATATCCCTTTAGCTAGCAATTTCAATAGTTTCACTGCCGGTTCCCGCATCTCGGCTTCAGAGACCATTTCTTCTTTCTCCAAATATAGCTGGAGAAAATAGATTGTCAAATACAAACAAAATTAGAATATTCAAGTAAGATTAAACTCCCATTAAAGAAATTATGAGCTAAATTCACTGCATATGCTAATAGATTGTGGTCCAGTCGATACTGTAAATGATATACTAATCATAATTCACCGTTAGACAAAGAGATATTCAACTTATATTCAGATTATTAACAATTACATAATTCAATCAACGTGAACTACTAATTCAGGAAATTTACACTGGGGAGAAGATTAAGATTCCTTCCGATGACCACCAAAACATTTCATCGAACACTTGCCGTGCATGAGTAGCAATGATCATTTCAACTCAACCAGAAATTTCAATCTTCTTGACATCAGGTTTTTTGACCTCCGCCTTCGGAACAGTCACAGTCAATACCCCATTTTCCATGTTAGCTTTCACCTGATCCATCTTCGCATTCTCCGGCAGCCGGAACCTCCTCATAAACTTGCCGCTGCTCCGCTCCACCCGGTGCCAGGTATCATTCTTGTCCTCCTTCTCGATCTTCCTCTCTCCGCTGATCTGCAACACCCTGTCGTCCTCAACTTCGACCTTGATCTCCTCCTTCTTGATCCCCGGAAGATCCGCCTTGAATACATGCGCTTCCGGCGTCTCCTTCCAGTCCATGCGAGCGTTCACGAAAGCAGAGGTTTCGCGGGAAGATTCCGGTAACGTAGAGAGAGAAGATGGGAATGGGAAGTCCTTGAATGGATCCCAGGCGTCCAGAGAAAATGGATCGAAGATGTTGCTTCGTCGGCCACCGAAAACACTTGGAATCATCGACATTTTCTGAATCAAGAGCTAAGGGATTTGTATTTGAGAAGAGAAATCAAATGGAAACAGTAAACACAAAAGATTTTGAGCGGGACTTTGAATTTCAGATCGCTTTCAGAACTTTTTGATGACCGGATTTTGGGTTTGATAGGTATTTATAGGAGCGAGGTGTGGTTTTCTGGAGGCTTCGGTTCGAATTTGGCGCCATTTCATCCTCCGTTCGCTTAACGAACTTTCTAGCTGTTTCGGGTACTTTGTATGGGCTTCTTAACGAACTTTCTAGCTGATTCGGGTACATTTGATGGGCTTTCTGGCCCATTTAGTTTTTATAGACCGGTCATTGACATTTGACACTAAAATGTTTAAATAGAGCATAAGAGTGGTTGGGCGTAGGTTCAGATCGGACCAAATCGAGATTGAATTTTGCATAAAATATTATCGATAACCAGACTAATTTAAGGATTGAATTGAATAGATTGTGAATGGTCTGGAATGGAACCAGGACATGATTGATTTAAATGGGCCAAACTGGTTGGATCAAATTTTCGGTTCATACTCAATCATATCAATTTTACTTGAGAGAACTCGGTTTTATTTATTTATTCATTTTTATTGGCAAAGGATTGTCTTATTGCGAAATTATTGATAAAGGAAAAAAAATCCAAAAAGTATATAATATATTAAACGAATGATTTGAGAATTGAAGAAGTTTAGCGATAAAGATCCCATCTTTTAAGCTCCAAAATAGAGCAATAGAGTTGTTGCACATTCTAATTAAAAGATGGACAAGATCACGTGAGTGGGAAACCACTCAATCCATTGGATCGATTTGTGGTAGTGCTTTGTATCGTGTACTAATAATTCAATAAAAATTACTTTTATAGGGTCAACCCTATAGTTTATAGTTTAGGGATGATAACGGAGCAGGTTTGGTAATCCCGTCTCCATTCGTGCCCAATCTTGTGTTCTGTTTTGCTTCTTGTGTTCGGCTGAAAATCTTCTCGCTATCATGTTCAGGGACGAGGATTCTCTTTTCATTAGTTTCTTGTGTTATTCGTTTATTACCTAGCATTTTGCTCCCTCTTCTCGTTGATTGCTACATGGTATCTTGCTCCATCACACCATTTGTATCTTGACGACCCGTGTGTGTACGTGCCAAACTGAAGCTCCTTTACGAGATAGTCTTCTGAGTCGTTGACTCAACTCGGTTGACTCAGTTATGAATCACACTCACAAAAGTCCAACATGTGGTGGTTGCACCGCAATCTCTAGCTTGTGTCCCACAGGACCCATCTCCCATAAAAAGTCACACTAAGCAACCACACCTTATTGCTAGCCTAAGGGCGCACCAATTTTGGACCAATAGTGATGCGACATGTAGCAGACGAATTATAATCTGATCAATACGGTCGTTTTAACCTCTTAAATTCAAAATAATTTTTGTTTTATTATTTTGGACCAGAATGTCCCTAAATACATTATTTTGTATACTTTTATTCTTTTTATCTTAATTTGAGGTTTGATTGACCTCGTAAAGTTGTCTACTCTAATTCGATCCTTTCAGACTCATCTATAACGTTTTAGGGCCTAATTCTACCATCTCGGAGGTTGACTCAAATAACACGAGCACGTCACCCATCCAAACCCCCATCCGGATCTCTCTAAAAATGTCATTTATAGACCCTCAATAAAGTCAAAATTTCTACAATTGAGACAGGTTTAGGTCATTTATTAATATTTTTCACTCATGGAGAATCACATTTGTATTCTTAATTTGTATTATCATTTGTAAATAAATGTAACAAAGTAATTTCAAGTTAAATCACTAATATCAATTGTACTATAGTTGGTCCGTGACACCATATCTTAAAAAATATAGTACCAATGATATATAATAACATAACTAATAGGGTTAATTACAGATAACCCATATGAACTATCCACATAAAACAGATACATCCCCTGAACTTTGTTTTGTGACAGAT
>JAYMTF010000843.1:0-29332 GCA_036897485.1 Pelargonium nanum | reverse complement strand
CGTTTCATGCAGTAAGAGGAGTAAAACAATAAAAAGAACAATTTGAAACACTTTCCATGTAATTTCCCTATATAATTCTCCACAATCATTCACACCCATTGTCTCTTAAATTCAAGACTACACAAAATGGGAAGTCACAATAATAATGTTGATGGTAGCAACAACCTTCTTGACCCGGAAGATTTCAGGCGGCAAGGCCACATGATGATCGACTTCCTCGCCGACTACTACAAATCCATCGAAACCTATCCTGTCCGGAGCCAAGTCCAGCCCGGTTACCTCCGGAGCCGCCTCCCGAATTCAGCACCGCCGGCTTCCTCGGAGAAATGCTCAGCACCGGCTTCAACGTGGTGGGCTTCAACTGGTAATTGTCCTCTCCGGCCGCCACCGAGCTTGAGACCATCGTCATGGACTGGCTCGGTGACATGCTCCAACTCCCTGAGTCTTTCTTGTTTTTCGGCACCGGTGGCTGGGTCCTGCAATAAGGAACCGCCGCCAGAGACCGAATGCTCCGGAAAATCGGGAGGGTGCATTTGGGGAAGCTTGTCGTCTAAGCCTCCAACCAAACGCACAATGCAATGCACAAACACCAAGATACAAAATTGAAATCATGTGAAATCAAACACTTATTCCACTGAGTGTTTGTGGTCTCACTTTTCTTGTGCGCCACCGTTGGTACAACCGCAACCGCTAGCGTTGACCCGATGGGAGCCCTACGTGACGTGGCACAAGAACACGTCGTGTGGGTCCACGTGGGCGCAGCCTACGCCGGAAGCTCGTGCATTTTCCCGGAGTTCTGGCACTTTCTTGACAGCGTCGAAGGTGCAAACTCGTTCAGCTTGAACGCGCACAAGTGGTTCTTCACAACCCTAGATTGTTGTTGCTTGTGGGTCAAGGAACCAAGCGCTCTCATAAAGTCGCTCTCGACGAGTCCCGAGTTCTTGAGGAACAAGGCCTCGGAGTCAAACCAAGTTGTGGACTACAAAGATTGGCAGATCGCGCTGAGCCGGAGGTTCCGAGCCATGAAACTGTGGGTGGTGATCAGGAGCCACGGCGTGGCCAACCTAAGACTCTTCATGAGGCGCCACGTGGAGCTGGCAAAGGTTTTTGAAGAGCTAGTGCGTGAAGACAAGAGGTTCGAGGTTGGTTCCAAGAAACTTCAGTATATATGGTGTGTTTTAGGGTTTTGCATGCAGTGTGCGTAAATGAGATCAACGAGAAGGTTGTGGAGTCGGTAAATGAGTCCGGCGGGTGTACGTGACACATGCGGTGGTCGGAGGCATATATATATTCCGGTTTGCAGTCGGAGCGACGTTGACGGAGGAGGGTCACGTGATCATGGCGTGGAAGGTGGTGCAACACCATGCAGATGCTGTGCTAGGCATGTACTGATGGAGATGGTGACAATATTGCTGGAGATCATAGAATAGAGAGAATGTGCAAACCATATATACAATAAAATAAATAAGTGGCACTAGGAGGCATTGATCGGTATTGTTTACTGTGGATTCTAGATATTGTATCTTGGAGCTGGATGAAGTGGGATAAATGAAAAAATATATAAAAGAATGGAATTAGTGTTTGTTGTTAAATCCGCGAACATTTTATGGTCAATAATGTTAGTAATTCATGGTATGTTTATAAGTTTGAAAATAATGCCTCGCTTGGAGATGTCTTGCATGTGATGACAAAGTGTTAGAGAAAATGTATGAGCTCTCATTGTGGGATTTTTTCTTATATTAAAAAAAAACAAGCGTACAAACACCAAGACTTAAATTTAAGATCGTTGAATCAAATGAAATCAAGCACTTACCCTACTAAGTTTTTGTTCATCGTGGGCTTTTAGCCCTTTGTCAATACTCAATGTTGAAAAGCGGGCGAAGAGTTTTCTTAGTGTCTTAGTGTCTTGAGTCTTTTTTGGTGTCCTTAATTCTCATTGATAGGTGTGGGGTACTTCTGGAGAAGGATGACCCGATCTGAGCCAAGATAGAGCCTTTTTCAGTGTCCTTAACTCTCATTGATAGGTGTGGGATACTTTTGTAGAAGGATGAGCCAATGAGCCAAGATAGAGCCTTTTTCAGTGTCCTCAACTCTCATTGATAAATGTGGGATACTTCTGTAGAAGGATGCGCCGATGAGCCAAGAGAGAGTGAGAGTTAGAATGTAGGGCCAAATGTTGAGACATGGTGTTTAGGATCGCTGCATGGCAAGCTGGAAGACCTCAATGTCGTGTTGTCGCGAACTCGGTATGGACGGGCTCTCACGACACGAAGGTCAAGACCACAAATATATCGGAATTAATATGTTTTACTTGGGTAAGGATGAGTATTGTTGGGGGGAAACATAGAATAAGGAGCGTCATCATGACCAAATCTTGACTTTCTATTTGAGCATATGCTCTTTTGACCTCATTACCATATCGTCGTCTGCAAACATGTCAACCAGACTAGGTTAGGGTTAGAAATAGGTTTCTGTTTTTTTTTTCTTTCTTTGAGGTTCTATCAATGTCTTCAAGTTATAAAACAAATAATTTTCTTTTACAAAACAAAAAAATGGAAATAAAATAACTAATCTGCTACTAGTTCATCCACTACTTCTACTCAAAGTTTGACGTCCACACAATAAAAGGGAACAGGTAAGTGTTTGATTTCAAGTTCAAACAGAATTCTGATTTTCAAATTGCATGCTTAATTTGAAGGTTAATTATAAACAAAACATTCTTGATTACAGGTTACAAGACACTTGCAGTTGCAGCAGAAATGAAATATAAAGTACATGCCCAAAATTATTGAACTGAAACTGATCCAAACTGTGAAGCTGTCCACAACCTCGTCTGAATCATAAGAAAAAACTACAGTCAGTGCATCAAGTGTCTTGGTATTGGTAATGCAACTCAGGTGAGAAACATCAAGATAGTGAAGTCATACACAATTTAGAAACCAACAATACACTCTATTCTATATATGATTATCAAGACACTTGTGATCGAGAGACCTTATCTAACAACTGCTTGATTTCTGCAAATGTTCATACTTTAAATTTGATATTTCCTGCAACTCATTTGATGTATACAACAATGTTCTGATCTAAGATGTTGATACTTATTTTCCCAATTGCTTTCACTAGTTACATTCAAGTGGGTTGTGATTGTACCTGAAAGTTTGAAGGCAACAAGTAATGGCCAACGACACCAGTTATTGCTCTCAACCTGCCACCTTCAGCTTGTGCATTTTCTGATGTTAAAATTATCATATGGAAACAAGATTAGCCCAGTTAAAACCTAATGACAAACACACCTAAACTGATATTCAAGGGCATGCAGAACACAGAAGAAAACTAAATTGGATATGAAATTTTGACATTCAGTGTGATTCTAGTGCTGGTATAAAATAGCCTTGCCCCATATGTAGTCCTTGACCATGCTCAAAAGCCAACTACCTGTTTACGTCTTTGACTTCCAGAGATAGGAACAAGTAGTCAGGGCATGAACTATAAACCATTAAGTTCCATTTCTTGGTCATACACATGAATGCCAATAAAATTTTACAAAAATAAAATAGACTATTCCAACTTTGCAACCGATACAAAAGAGAGATATCATTACAACTTTGCCGACCATTACCTGAATTTTTTGATGCCTTGGATTATAAGAAGGATCTTCACTCCCATTATGCCTCCGTTTCTACACGCACGATAATAGAAGTACTGAGAATAATAGTAAGGCCTATGATAATAACTTGGAGAAAATATAAACTAATACCTTACTCTAGAGATGGTTAATATTGATTTAACTTTTACAATTAGATTTGGTTATCTCACTTAAATGGGCAAGGACAGCCCCAATTTATCATCAGTTGATGATTGGAGAAACCCACCTGTGTCCAACACCACAGAGGTAGAGTTTTAATGAAAACCTGAAATGATCGTTCTTTTATAATGTGACCCATATTTTCCGACTACGGAAATTTTCTATGGCTGATGGCGGTAAACTTAAATCAAATGAGAAACGGTACAGAAATGGAGACCTTGTTATAACTTAAGAACATAGAGGTAACTGGTAAGTTAAAACTTGAAGCTGGAACCGCAGGAGTTATGATCTCAACAGAATTATAAAGAGTGTCACTGCTAGTTTCATTTACAATGCGAAGTGGATACACACAAATATTGAATAAAAAAGTCTTTGTCAGAGACGAGAAGTACAAAGTCATGCAATCTCTAGGATGACAAATGGAGGATTGAGGCACAAACCTTCTCTACTGAGTTCTGTATGTTCTCAGAACCAGCAACAAGATGCCCATTTCTCTTTGGCTCATTACCAGTAATTTTCTCGATGTGACGATGTTTGTGCTCTTTATCATCCTTATCCCAGTTCTTCTTATTCCTTTGTTTCCTCGTTGTGCCTTCTGGTTCACACATTGACTTGGTTGCTGCAGAAGGGATCTCCTTCTCGGCCTGTTAATATCACGGCGAAGTGACTACTGTCTATATCACAACAGATAAAACAGAAGGATCCATTCTTTAACTTAAAAAGCTATTTTACTGCTTGAGATATGCCAACACTCAATCCCAAAGCAAACCAAGAACTGCATGCAGAGTATCCATCAGGATCATTACAGTGAACTTTTAGAAACCAATACAAAGTCAAAATTAAATGAACAAAAAAAATAGACACGCATAAAGATGGAGCAATATTCTTACAGAATGCGCATAAACAAGAGCTGATTCTCTCAACTGAAATGCTTCCCTGAGTATATCCAAGCCAAAAGGATGTATAGGGGCATCTTTCTCTCTCAAATAAGGAGTATTATGGAGAAGCTGGTCCAATTCCATCCCTTCTCCCTTCCTGATTTCAGTGTCACCCACTACATTGCGAAGATAACGAGTCTCTGATATTGACAAAGGAAATGACCTTTTGCAAAAAAAGTCATGGATAGGCCAAAGTTTGAATCCATTTATGAGATCGATAGCACCACAAAGTTCCTTAGGCCCTGATTAATCATGAAAATACTTGGGGTTAAGGAAATTAAACTGAAATTTGTTTTGAAAATATATATATAATATTGAAGAAAAGTAAATGATTATTCTACATTAATTTGTAACTAGAATCAGTTTTGATAGTCTGGAACATTGATTTTGAAGCAAATTAACCTTCATAAGCTAAATTATTGATTATCACATCATCCTAAAAACCTCAAATGCATAGAATTTATAATGACTTTCACACATTGAGTTAAATGCTGAAGTTTATTAGAATAAGATAAAGGCCATGTTCCTGTGTCAATAGTAAGATTAAAAAATTAACAAAAACAAAAGTTTTTCAAATGTCAATGCAACATATATTGAAACAAAATTTATGTATTTTTCTCTAATTAACATACTTCCATTTATTTCCCAACAGGCAATAAGCAGTTGCTTTAGTCCTGTCAATACTGCTTTCACTAAATGTAAAGGCATTATCATTGATAAAAATTTATCATCTCTTCAGTGTATGAAGAAAAGTGTGGCAAAAAACAATGAAGAAACCAACAGAGGCAAAATATCTATCCAATTTAATCAAGCCACTAAAAAAACCGTGCAAGATAACCATTAAACAGCGACAAACTCTCCACAATAATGAATCACAAACTTGTTTCTTAGTTGCAAATAGGGTGAAGAATAAAATATGACAAGATTAAAAGAATACAGAGTGATGAAAATACTTTTTTATCCAGTCATTCATAAAATCAATGATAGAAAGAAATGAAATGATACACAAAAGAAAATGATAAAAATAAAAAGAATTTATTCATGTTTGAGCATGTGAACTGGTAAAGTTCTTCCAAGTGATCACCTCATGATCAAAAGGGTTTTAAAAAGCTCAAAATACTTTATCACTGCATTTAACCCTCACGGAGCACTCTACTTGACGTGAAGCTCTGATATACAGTGAAACAATAAACAATGACAGCCAAAATTCGAAGTTTGAAGGAGTACAAGAAGAATTCTAAAAGAGCGTAGAAATTTCAGCACTAACAATACATTACATCCTAGATAGCCAAAGTGAAAAAAAAGGTTTAAATAGTTACAAGGGGATAATCCCAAAAGCCAAAATAAAAAATATATAACAAGATGATAATGATCTGCAAGGTGTTCCATATAGTATACATTTTTTGAACTCAAACAAATATTAACAACTTCAATAAAAAATGCTTTGCTCATTAAGAATTCTATGCCTAGTAAAGAAGATGGCTAAAACAGCCATTTCACTTCATTTCCATGTTATGATCTCCAATTTTTTGTGACACTAACATTAGCTTACAGCCTTACACTAAATGCTAAAACCATACAAAATGCAGCATGCATGAAACAATGTGAAACAGAAAATTATAAACATAACATAAATGCTAGGTTAAAGACCGATTAAAATCATCATCCTCAAAACAAAGAGTGGAAATTTTTAAGTATACAAGAGTATGGTGTATGATATGAAATTTTAACGTACCCCCTCCATCCAAAATGAGTGCCCATTGTCCACTTGCTCTAAATATGTTGTACCAAAATGAGTATCCACTTTTTTTGGCTAGTTAGTTAAGAATGAATTACCAACAATGTCCCCAATATAAGTTAGTGACACAAGGGGGTATAACGGGAATGTCCAACCCTAACTAATGTATACTTAATTTTATAAAAAAAAATGAGAAAGTAGACACTCATTAAGGAGCAGAGGAAGTATTATTTAGCTGTTACTGAACAGCCATAGGCCCATAGCATAAAAAAGTAAAGAAGAAGAAACAATGTTGAAAACTTTCGAAATGCTACAGACTTAAGAGGAATCATGTATGTCAAAATCTTGATAACCAATAAGTAATTTTGTATTTGATTGCTGGATATGATTGCCTTTCTTAGTATACCTAAAGCAAGTGGACATTTATGGCTGATTTCCGTATTCTTTAAAGAGTTGATATTTTACTCATTGATTACTTCAAAGGAATGCAATCACAAAAGTAGAACAAACACTGGAAGAAATTTGAGCAACTTACCCCTTCCAAACTTAGTGCCTAAAAGATCCATCAGTTCAGTGACACAACCAAATCCTCCTCTAGTCAAGTAAAACATATAATGAGAGCAAATAATACAATCCATCAAACCATTAACAGCTCCAAGTTCAAAAAACACAAGTATAAATTGCAAGTAACTCCTTGTCTTATATAATACGGCTTTGAAACTTGTAGCAGGATCGATATAGTATTGAAATCGCTAGTTTGAAAAATAAAATAAGCGGATTCGGAATCACAAGCAACATACATTTCTTGAGCTCAATCTCCAAAAACATTTTTAGAAAAATATTACTATTATTGTATCAAAATGAAGCTTCAAAACAAAGAATCGATCGAATCTAATGAACAAAACGGAATGCGAAACAGTTGAGAAAGAGACGGTTACCGGAGAAGGACGGAGGCGAGTGTTAGGGCCGGCGGTAGAGGACGGCAATTTGGGAGGAAATGGTTTCGAGGTTTTGCGAAGCTCCGCGAGACAGGTCCCACTGTTTAGGGGAAATGGAAATGTATTGGGTACGGTCACGTGCAGGATAGTCCCGACATGAGGTCCATTTGCCAGTTGTAGGCCCAAAAATGAGTCCATTCGGCGATAATGGACCGAAGCTTTTTATAAATGGGCCCAAGGAGCAGCTCCAACTCCAACAAAGCCAACTGGATAGATAAATAGTATGATGTGTCGTTTTTTTCATTACAAGGCATTGCATTATTGGCACATTTCTAGTTGCCACGTGGACTGTAATGGGTCAAAGGTGGAGCCACAACATTAACACATCAATGGTGTATTATTTGACAACACATATGCAAGTGGTTGTGATTTCTTACCTCCAAAATTACGTTTTTAAAAGCCACAAATAAACTTGGTCCGTTTTATCATTTAAAACTACATTTTATCAAAACTATTTAAGTGAGTCTTGAATCAGAATTTGTGACTTCATCGTCTCAATAAATAACACTTTGATAGTCACTAATGTAATTTATTGAAATATAAAATATTCATGTTATAAGTAGAATAATTGAAAATTCCAAAAACAAGGACAATATTAAGAGAAACATGGTGTTGGATGGTTGAGGAGAGAGTGGGTAATTAAGGAATGGGTCAAGAGTGATGTTGGCACATGAAATGTCTCAAATCATTAGAACCCAAATTGATGTTTTGAGGGCCAAGGCATTTCCAGTTAGTTGGAGTTGCCTCATTCACAGCCTAGCAACCTGCAATCTAACATATGATATACGTGTCCTTGGAAGGAATTTTTTTTGTGCCATATGGGACTTTTGTTAAAACGAAATGAAGGATCCTTAATTTTCAAAACACGTCAACCAATTTTTACATCGTTAATTAACAATATAAAAGTACGTTTTTTAAGCGGTATCATATACAACTTGAGCTCAGAATAAATACCACATTACATGCTTTCATATATTTTACTATCCGTCTTTATGTGCTAAATAACATGGCTCGGACATCCAATCATGAACACTTAATGTTACAACTTATTTTGGGCTCGAGGATGGACATTGTGTGTGCAAGAACGACGGAAAGTCATGGATTTGAGAGCGCAATTGTCTAGGCACGCATGGTTTTGCGGACATGTTGCATTTCGAGAGTGTACGGACGCACCTCTAGCTCGTCGTAACCAACTAAGTGTGCATGTGGCTTTGCGGCCGTGTTGAACCTCGAGAACGCACAAACACACGTCAAGGTCGTTGCCTCCATCTGATCGTGCTTGTGGTTCGAAGACAAGAAGATGCACTCTGAAAGTGATGTGCTCTTAATTGTTTATTCGATGATTCGTATGTTGTCAAGTGATGCTGGTCGCCACCAATGACTTCAAACACGTCCCATGCCCTTAGGCACGCACGCTAGCATCGTGCTTCACTGGGTTGCTTTCCAAAACAAAAACAAACACCTGTTGAATCGTAACACAAATGACATCGTGTATTATAAGAATTAAGAAGAAAAAAGAATTAAATTTATAGTTAACAAGAAAACATAGCTTATAAGTATTTGAATATGCATGAACGTTGATACCAGTTTTCCAAAAGTAAAAGCCAACTAGCAATAGCAATTGGAGCAGTAGTTGATCAATTGACCCGCCATCCATAACCTCATCATCATTCCGTTTAAGGGTTCATCACAATCGGTTTATCCCCACTAACCGCAAGTTGTTAACACTTATCATCCCTTAATAACAATATTACAAATGCAAGCAACAATTAGCACCCTTTATAAGCATACTTATGCTTTCTAAATTACTACCATCCTTCAAATCAAATCCCAATTAACTTATTTTCCTTGCAAGAAAAAATATATAATACTACTATTCCCCACACCGTCCGATCCGACTCAATCAACGGTTAAGATGCGACATGGTATGGTCAAAGGACCACTCTCGCCGTCAATTCATAGGTCCCATATGACTTCACATGTAGCCTATTTTTTTCCAACCCAGACACAAGTCCACAAGACCCCACGAGCCACCAGCCAATAGATACCCTCCACGTGTCAAGCGTAGCACTATACAAAAGCAACTGACTCTTGTGTTTCTCTTGGATGCTTCCTTACTCCGTCGGCAACCCCCTCCCTGCTTAGCTGTCACTACACACAATCTGACAGACACTACACGTGGCAGGCTCTCCATTGGTGCGAACATATTCCCGTCGGTGCCTCATGTGTCGCTCTTACCAGACCCAAGGCCCCATATAAAAACCCAAACCCCCACATTACACCCTGTTTGTGTCGGCAGAAAATTTAACCACCACTCCTCGCTCCTCCATCTCCATGTCCTCCAATTAAAAAACCGCTGGTTCTCGAGGGACGCTCACAAAAAAATGATGAAATTGAGGACGACGAACGCGTACGGACGAATGGTGACGGAGAGCTCCACGGCGGCGCCGCCGGGAGAGGAGGAGATTAAGTGCGAGATGAGACCGGGAGGCATGTTGGTGCAGCAGAGGACCGAGACCAAAGACGGTTTCGTCCCCAACGTGC
Source organism: Pelargonium nanum (assembly GCA_036897485.1). Taxonomy (NCBI): domain Eukaryota; kingdom Viridiplantae; phylum Streptophyta; class Magnoliopsida; order Geraniales; family Geraniaceae; genus Pelargonium; species Pelargonium nanum. The sequence goes on along the minus strand of JAYMTF010000843.1, from coordinate 19,306 downwards.
GCCTCAAAATCGCGTACGGAGCGCTCCGGTACGAGATCTCCGTCAACTCTCAGGCGACTTTCGGTGAGTCTGTTTAACAATTTGCTGTTTGGTTGGTGAGAAAATTTAAATACGCGTTAAATTTACTGTTACCCCTACGTGGGGCTGCATGAATCTCGGAAGATCTAGCTTTCTTTTTTAATTACGGTTTAGTTGGAGGGTAATATGGTAATTTTGAGTTGTTATGGGGTTGACTTTGACTTGCAGGGGAGGTGAAGAAGGTTCTGGCGGCGGAGACAGGGTTGCAGGCCGGAGAACAACGGCTAATTTTCCGGGGGAAGGAGAGAGAAAACGGGGAGTACCTGGACGTGTGCGGGGTCAAAGACCGGTCAAAGTTGGTACTAACGGAGGACCCGTCGAGCATCGAACGGAGGTACATTGAGATGCAGAGGAACGCGAAGATCCAGAGCGCACATCGCGCCATCTCCGACGTGTCCATGGAGATCGATAAGCTGGCGGAGCAGGTGAGCACAGCCTCTTTTAATCTCAATCCTCGTGCTGTGGTGTACTATACAGTACTAGTATCTTGTAAATGCTAGAGTGACTGGTACTAGTATCTTGTAAATGCTAGAGTGACTGTTGTTGGTGTGACTGTGAGATTTAATAACTGCCGTCGGATTAGGAAAATGACTAAAAAGTGGGTGACAGTGTGAGCCGGTCACGATCGGACAGCTGGCTGTGACATCAACGAAACCGATTGGTTCGGGCATCATCATTGAATTTGTGGGCCCTGAACTTGTAGTTGTTACTTGTTGGTTCATACAATTTATTTGACCGTTTTTTTTTTCTAAGTTTAAAATTAGTTTTTAACCACCGACGCATGAATTGGCAAATGGTTTTGGGACCATGCGATGGTTATAGGTCTGTTTGGGAAATGGAATATGATTCTGAATCCAGATTCTGGTTCTGTTTCTGTATTGGACGGTGGATTGGGCTGGGTTTCAGACAGTATCACACTCTCACACATGCTATTTTTATTTATTCACGTGCTGGGCACGTGCTTTTATTTCCAAGTATGCTTTACAAATTGTCTTCAAATTGGTCCTTTTGTGCCCAAATATGAAATTTGTGATCTTATAATACAGAATAGTTTTTGATCTGGTTTCAGTCTACCCTTTGTTTTTAGTAGCTTCATGCTGCAAGATAGAGAATCCATACTACCACCCACTTCATTAAAAAATTAGGGGGCAATAGGTAGGGCCGGGTTGATGAACCCTAACCCTATAGGGTGTTCAGACATGTCGTGTTTTAGGCATAAAACACTTTTTTTTTCGGGTATACCCGACCCGATCTGAGATTTATACACAATGGCCGATTCTAACCTGACCTTTTCCCGGACTGATAAATGCAAACCCGAACCCAATCTGAAATGGGTCGGGTACCCTTTTGCCAACTCTAAATTAAAAATGATCATTTGTGTGTTTTTTTTTTTACAATAAAAACTTTTGATGATTACTATAACTATGTTGTTACTTTTATCAAAACAGTTGATTAGTTCCTATATTCAGCTTATTGATAATCTGTACATAAGGTTAGTTAAAAGACAAGTCTCAAATTGCTGGTTTTCTTGTAGTGAGTGGTGAAGAAGCAGTAAACATTGGTTCTTGATTTTATTGATAAGAGGACTAACATTTTTTACTGAACAGGTCTCTGCAATTGAAAAGTCCATCTCTAATGGAGTTAAGGTACCGGAAGTTCAGATCACGACATTGACTGAGATGCTCATGAGACAAGCCGTGAGGCTAGATAGTATCACAGCAGAAGGCGATGCTTCTGCTCAGAAAAGCTTGCAGGTAACGAATCTAATTATGTTCCGGCATTGTTGTAAGCACAAGAACACGCAAGCTTTTAGGCATATTGTGTGCTACATATATTTGAATCTTCGGGTTTTTTTTTTTTCAGGCGAAGAGAGTGCAGAAATCGGTGGAAACACTGGATGTTATGAAGATATCGAATTCAAGAGTAAAGCCAGTTGTGGTGACGACCAAGTGGGAGACATTTGATCCTCCTCCAACCACAAATGTTACAAAACCATGGGAATTTTTTGATTGATGATTAAGGTATCTTTTGTGTTGATCAGTCTCAGTTTGGAGATTCAAATTTTATGTACTTATATATCATAGGCTATATCTCATCCCTCCATGAACTTTGTTAATAAAATAATTGTTTTGCTCTACCAATGACTGAAAAACATAAAAACTTCATATATTTGGATGGAAGTACAAATAAAATGGTGTCACATATACAATAGTATTTTTTTTTTCAATATGTGCAAGAATCGGAATGATCTCTACCGCCTTGGCCTCCGAACAAGAAACTATATTCCGAATCATCATCTTTATATGAATTATCAGCTGTCCAGTAACAACGAGTGGAAATTGCGTCGATTGTGCCATAATCTTGTGGCAGCATGATTCCGTAATTATTATTCAATAGGTACACTCTTTTCATATAACAAGTGGCGTCGTAGCGCCCATTCTCGAACACTCCACTTCCCATCGGAGGGCTTTCTTTGTCAGTCGCCGGTGTGAAAATCTCCCCGCCCAACCTAATTACATTAGCCTCAACATTCAAGCTCGTAAACAATGATTTTGGCCAGTAACCAATTGGTTCACCATCAAGAATAAGCCACCAGTCTCCTCCATGTTCATCCTATTTTGACACAACAATATTGAGCTAATTAGATGATTTAATTTTCATCGTATCAATAAACAAACTTATTGCATTACCTGAAACACAATTACCCGCATCTCATATGTTTGTCCATAATAGGCAGACATTTTTGGAAATGCATAGTCTTAATGGTATCGATGAGCTGGTTATAACAAATCCGGGACATTGAATATTGTAACAACCAGTTTTTTGATAATTATCGTTCTAGTAATTAAAAACATTAAATAGAGTTAACAATTATATACGACATGTAAACAAATCAAAACAATATTGTAGAAACTCAAAATAAAGTTCGATTGCACACAATTACATACAGTCCATGACGTGAAAAACCGAGTATGGGTATCACCATATAATTGTGGATTTACCTGCATTAAATTGTTTTTACTTAAACACAAATGAAAGCAACAAATATATAGATTGAAAACGTACATTTCTAAAACTAAAACTATAAATTGCTTACCGTCCACCCTACTTTTATCTGGTTCAATTGAGATGCATCACCATTTTCAACTGCTACCATGGCCGAGCTATATTGTTTATCTCCAAACAACTTTGGATTATGTAAGCTAATCGATGTTTTAGCCCCGTGATATATTTTTCCAGATGCACGTAGCCCTGCAAACTAGATACGTATATGATTTATCTTATAGATCAATATAAGAACTGTAATTGAGCTGATTATATACTTTCAAATTAATATAATATGACTTACTTCCCGTCCAAAAGGCGATTTTGAAGATTTTTGTTGAAGCTTTTGGCTTTCGGAGGCCAATAATATTCTATCATTTTCCTCTTGTTGTTTACTAACCCTTTGATGGGAACACTTCCTTCCGGACACTCTCTCTTCAAATTCTTTACCATACTTGAAGTTGAACAGTCTTCCTCTTGTTTAAATCCGGCCAATATATCTTATAACTTCTTACTCGGTCTCATCTATCCACAATTATAACATGGAAAATACCAATGCGCCGCAAAAACAGTACAAAGGAGTGTCTTATATTGCATGTACACGGAATGCCAAGTCATGAAATAAGCAAACGACGCATGCACGACCATGCAACATGGCACACGCCCGTGTGTTATGTGCAACACGACCAACATGCATGTTTCCCTGCACGACTTGTGCTACGGCACAACATATATAATTGTGCGCGTATATACAACAAGTCATGTGATTATGCATACAAACCCAAATATGTGTGCATGAGCTCGAGACTCGCTTATTTATCTGCTAACTTATTCTCGTATCAATGTTATTAACAATTGATACATAACTTATTAGTAAAACAGAAAATTTACACTAATTTTAAAAATAATTGTTTTGAATAAAGAAGAGACTCACTTTCAGAGGTTAGAGATTCATACCTTAATTTTGTTACCAATGAATGTTGGATGATCAAGAGAAGGTTGCTTATATATATCCACACAATCATAAATATCTCCATTATCGTTCTACAAAATGTGTATCATGATTACATTAAATTTCTGTTAACATCGTATATATATGAAACATACAATGGAAATAGATTGATGTAAACTCCAAAGAGCACAGGAAAACACCAGAAACCAAGGCATATATGTTGGGGCCAAGCGGTTGACACGCTTTGAATTTTCTTTGAGGTCTCATGTTCGAGCCTCTTTGCCGACGGTATGGGGTGAAATTTATGAATTTAAGGGGAGAACTAATAACTAACAGGGTGACGCCCCCACTAGGGGTGGAGAAACACAAGTCTATGTAAGCCTGCTTGTCCCGTTGGTTATAAAAAAAAAACACCAGAAAATGGATCGATAAAGAAAGAAGGAAACCTTAATGAATGTGACTGTTTTTTCATCTAAAATTTTCATTTCTTGCCTTCCATTATGTCCATTAATGTGGTACGTGTATTGGAATGCACTGAATCTGTGGTCCATTAATCCATTATACATGTTTAGTGTGGAAACGCAGCAACGCACTGTGTTGGATGTGGTTTTGTGGAGCCATATCTTGTTTGGACTGAGTAGTGCAATATGGTATTTTAAGGACAAAGCTTAGTTCCATCAAGGTTCTTACTGCAGTAATGAGGTTTATGGATGTACTCGAGTTAATATTTCTGGGTTTCCCTCAAGTTCCTGAATTTATGCTAGATATCATCACATATCTTGTTGAATGTTAGTAGTGTTGTGTGAACAAGCGGACTAAAATACTTCATGAAAATTTTGCCCGATTACATGGAGTCTTGGTGCTGCATGTCTTTACACAGGTCAATTAGCTAGATCATTACTGTGATGAGTGACATTATCATTTATATTGTTTTTTTGAACCATTATCATTTATATTGTTAGTGTTGGATATGTAGAGGGAAAGTAACAGTGCATATAGGGTCACATTCGGATTGGCCCGAAAGGGATTCAAATCTGTTCGGGTCTCGGGTCAAGTTTCACTTTTTTAAAGCATGAAATTGTAAAAAGACTTGCGGGTTGCCCAATCCGATCCAAACCTAAAGTTTGTCGACTTGGATATTTGTGTGCTTCCAACTTATCTCCAATTCAGTTTTTAGATTTTCAAATGGAATCCTTTTTCAAACATGTCAAATAAGAACATAAAATATTACTAGCAAAGAGTATTATTGCAAATGATCTGAAAATATTGCATAAGTCAGAAAAATCCAATAGACAACACTCTCTGGCTAATTGATATATCTATTCCTTCCCTCCAAGAAGAAATATAATCCTTTTTGTGCAGTTGAGATGCACAAATGATGATTGGCCTTCCAATTCACTTTGTTGAAGCTTCACTTCCAGCACTCTCTGGCTGATCATTACTTTCAGTTTCCAGTCTGGTTAGAAATCCAAAACTACTTTAGGTGAAGAAAACAGGGAGGAACACAACTTTTCTAGCTGGCTTTATATGCATACATGTAACTTCTAAGTTTCTTTATCTCTTCCAATGACTCCACAAGTATATGGTCTATATACAGACAGATTCCGGCTCCTCTGCAAATTCAATTCATTCATTCAATTCGGTTACAACTAGTAGTATACGTAGACGAAGATACAAGTATACTGAGATGGGCAAACATACCCAAAAGGTCCTAATGGAAGCCATAAAAGTTCCCACCGAAACCTTGGCATTCTACCACACAATAGAGAATCACAAGTAAACAAATGATATCACCATAGTATAAAGCATGTTGCTAATGTTCCAATTTCGGTAATGAAGTACAATTTATATACATGTTTTTGCCGAAAAACAAAGGTGTTTAAGAAACAAGGATGCAACTTAGAATGGATGGAACTGAAACCAAGATCTTTGTTTTCAATGGACTTCTGACAATGCTATCATAAGAATTTTTATGCTTCAATTGTCAAAATAACGGATCTATTCAAGTGTAGAGCTTACATGGAATGAAGGTTAATTATACAAGTTGATGTACCTCAACATGAAATATAGCCAGAAAACTGCAGGTATAATGCCAACATAGCACGAATACCATATCCATCTCCTCCTATTCTCTGACTTAAGAAGCAACCCCATGATGCCCATTGAACACGCCAAAACACCTACCCAATCTGTAAAGCATTTGAGATTAGAACTATATCTTTCAAAAATATACCCAATAGTTATGAACAGGAAAGATAAATACAAAGGACGCCATACAAGGGCAAAGATATAGCAACATCAGAAGTTAAATAGACTAAATATTCTTTATTGAGATTTGGTAGAACAATGATAAAAGAATGCATGATTCATACAATCATCTTGAATCAAATATGGCATGATGTTAAAGAAACAAACCAGCGGTTATGATCGTCCATGAGTCAGCCTCATCCATGAAGTATGCATGATAAGGCTGTGCGTCAAAGAACAACAATACTGAGAAGTATACTTACAATAACTGTATTACACAATAAGCTAAGCATGAGCCTCAACATAGAGCAACAGTTTCACTGTCAAACTTAGTAGCGAGTCATCTCATCGTAAAACCACATAATTAAAAAAAAAAAAGATTACATCTTCTACAAAACTTGAGGAATACTATAAGCTTTCCAGATACGTACGAGGTGTCCAGGTGCAATTCAATCCTCAATGTTGATCAATAATAGCATTAACCCGAATAGAAAGACCCATCATAGCATTGTGGTAAAAGTGAAAATGATGTTTATACACTAAGTCATCATAATACCCCCTCCGCTTCAAAATAAGTGTCATGGATCTCTTTGTATTTTTGTTCCAAAAGCGTCCTCTTACCTTTTAAGTAAATTAGTTATGTGCGAATTACCAATAATATACTTATAACAAGTTAGTTAGTATTTTAAGTTTGTAACAACACATGTCCATTGTATACAAGAGAAAATGTATAACATTAACTAACTTTTATCAAAATAGAAACCCATAAACTTAAAATGGTAGTGAATGACAAATTAAAGAGCTAATATATACAAAATCAGGATTGAATTGAGAGAGCCATACCAGTTCCCATGGAGCCAAAACCTGCCGACAGATGGAGTAAACAAGAAAAATTGCTTGAATACAGAGAAATGCTGCGAACACTCTCTACGAAAAATGAACGAATTCAACTTCAGAATCCAAATTGAAATAAGTAGTGAGAGTGCATATTGAGGAAAATGATGTATACCCTCCAGAAACGGCTTTGTTGAGCATGACTCTTCTCAAATGATCGAACCAGTTCCTCTTGTTCTGTTAATTGAAAGGGGTATATAAGAGAAAAATAGAATCTGAAATTGAAGGATTTACAGAGAAAGAGAAAGAGAGAGACCTTGGGTGTCCATGGGACGAGAATCGTCTAGAGAAGGATCGTCCCGAGTTGGGAGAGAGACGTTGTCGTCGTAAGGCTTTCGCCATTTTGTTGTTAACTTGGTGGACATCATCATCGTCTCCTACCTCTCTCTCTCTCTCTCTCTCAACCAACCAACCAAGATTTCTTCTTAATTTTATGCACTATCATTCTCAACCCATTGTCACATTTCTCACTTTCTCACTATATATAGCAAACGTTGATTGTACAAAGAAGATGTATGTCAACTTGTCATGTCATATTCGACTTTCCAACTTTTCAATTTGGTCCTCAACAAATTTAATCTGTGAATTTTTGTTAGCTTAAATTAATGTTTGAGCTTTTAAATATGAATTCAAAATGGTGTTTGCTTTTAGTTTTTATTAGTTTTTATGCTATGTAGTTTCACATGTAATTTAAAATATATTAAGTAATTTTTATTAAGCAATTATCTCATTAATATGACGGGTCATGTGATGGACACACGATTAATTTACTACAATTGAACCGCCGCATTAGTAAACAAAAAAACGAGTTGAGGTGGGAAATGATTAGTGATTGCTTCTACTTTTAACTCATTAGTAAAAATGAACGTTCCAAATGTAAATATTGATGTCTTACACACGCATTTGATATAACAAATTTATAAAATTTTCATCAAACACAATAATATTATATTTAGATAATGTGTTATATTTACTTTTGTAACATTATGAACTTGCTATGAAAATACTAGTGACTATTCATGCGTAACTTTCTGAAAAAGAAACTTTCAATAAGAAACTTACTGAAAAAGGAAGGAAACACTCATTTTAGAACGGATCGTTTATATAAATACACCATTTTGAATTTTGATACTTAAGATTAACAAACAAAAGACGGAATGAAATAGTAAAAATCAACAAGTCATGATGCAGTGCCCATTATGGAATTCAAGAGCCTCAGCCTATCAACCAGCAATTTGCAAAAGAAGAAAATTTCCAAGTATGCATCAAAATGACAAAGATACATCATAGATACTCAAGCAAATATATCCAACAACAAAAGCAATGTAACTATGCAAGTGTTTAAAGTAAACGGTACAATAGAATAGATCAATCTGACTAGGAATAAGAATTCGAGTATCATCTCATGTGGCACTTTGCAACATTCCTATAATTCTCTACTTATATTTTGTTTCAACCACTGAATGATCCATAACAATAAAATCCTATTGTCCATCTATACCTGTAACGAAAATCACAAATCAGCTCTCCCGGGATATCTGGGGAATGGAATAACGTCTCTGATGTTATCCAGGCCTGTTGCAAACAGAATCATCCTCTCGAAACCTAAACCAAACCCGCAGTGCTTTACTGTCCCATAGCGACGGAGGTCTAGGTACCATTCATATGGTTCAATAGGCAGCCCCATCTCATCAATTCTGCAACAACAAAATGCATATCCCAATAAAGACCATGCTATTACAGAAACACATTCCGTTGTACAGTTTTGTGTGTGCGTGTGTGTGTGGGCACAATTCATCAATGTAATTGCAAGCGCAAAATAGAAACTAACTGAATAAACAAAAATCTGAATTCAAATCCTACAACTCGAAGTGCAAACAGTGAAGACTGTCCTATTGCAGAATCTCGCAACTGCATATATATGTGCATACGGAAAGTGTCCTTGAAACTGTAATTTCAAGTGCGATAGAAAAACAAATTGAATTCTAACACTAGATCGGGAAAACATTGAACTACTCAAACACAGCATTTGTGGTACCTTTGCCGGATAACTGATTCACGCTCTTCCCTTTGACTTCCTCCAATTAATTCTCCAACCTGTAAGACGATAGAAATAATATTAAGACAACGCCAATAGTAAATAATATATTCTCCTCATCACCCTTTTGTTCATTTTGCAAGACCAAAAAAATTATTAGTAGATGTAAACATGCCGAATGCAATCTCTGAAATAGTCCAAATTAGCCTACCTTAGGAACAAGGACATCCATAGCAGCCACGGTCTTTGAGTCGTCATTGAGTCTCATGTAAAAAGCCTTAATTCCTTTTGGGTAGTTGTAGACAATAACAGGCTTCTCAAACTTCACCTCTGTCAAATATCTACACAATTAGGCATGAAGGATGATGTCAGTATATAAACAACTCATACAAGGTACAAATTGAAGAAACAAAATCATAATACCTTTCATGCTCAGAAGCTAAATCAATTCCCCATTCCACACTGTTCTCAAACTTCTTACCATTCTTTACAGCCTCTTCTAGTATTTCCACAGCTTTTGTGTATGTAATACGTACAAAGGGGGTTGAGGAAACCATTTCTAGACGACTAATGCAATTTTTATCGAATTTCTCGGCCATAAATTTCATATCATCATACAAATTGTCAAGCAACCACTTGCAGAGAAATTTGACATATGCTTCAGCGCAATTCATATCATCCTAGAAAAAGGAAAGGAAAGGGCCAAAAGTGAGCAAATGTTCAGCCATTAAATGAGCAATACACATATATGCAAGACTTCATTTTTTCTACAAAAAAAAAATGGAGAGTAAGTCATAGTCAATATACCTCGAGATCAGCAAATGCTATTTCAGGTTCCACCATCCAGAATTCTGCCAAATGCCTTGTAGTGTGAGAGTTCTCAGCTCGAAAAGTTGGTCCAAATGTATATACACTGCTGACCGCACACGCATAAGTTTCAACTTGTAGCTGCCCAGAAACGGTCAAAAATGCTTGGCGGGCAAAGAAGTCTTGGGTATAATCAATTTTACCATCCTTTTTAGGAATACCAGGTTTAAGATTAAATCTCTCCATCAATTTTGATACATTCTCCTTTGCCACATTAAGCTCGGCCACAGAAGCAACAATTTCATCCTTGCTCACTTTAGCAGCTTTTAGTCGGGCAACAGCCTCTCCCTTCTCCTTGACAATAAGTTTAGCAGCTTCTATTTCAGCTTCTGTTGGAGGAGGACTTTTAATCAAATCCTTCTCAATCCTTTCAGCTTCGTTTATCAAGGTCGTAACTTGGAACATCTCACCAGCACCCTCACAATCACTGGTGGTGATAATTGGGGTGTGAACGTAAAGAAACCCATGCTTTTGGAAGAATGTGTGGGTTGCATATGCAAGTGCATTACGAATTCTAGCAACAGCAGATATCTGCGAACCGACACACAATCATTAGAGCTTATGTCAAATCTGGATACACTAAACGAAGTAGATAATTGGATAAAAAGGTCCCAACAGTACAATGAGTTATAATATCATACTAATCATCATAGCATGGCAGATTAGAAACAAACCAAACAGATGGGGGCAAAAAGTCTAATGAAATAGGAGATGAATCGTCACCAATTACTAATCAATGAACTAGATAATGGACCCAAAACATAATGAAACTAAGAATCTGAACCCAATAATCGAATGATGATGCAAACCAATTGTTTCAATGCACAGGCTTCTCTAAAATCTTAAGGAAAAATGTACAATTTAGTCCCTGAACTATCCAAAACGTGCTGATTTGGTCCGTGAACTATCAATCGAGTCAATTTAGTCCAAAGATTATCCAATCATGTCAATTTAGTCCAAATGTTATCAAAAATCGTGTCAAATCAGGACATTCCGTCAAATTCATATTACACATACCTAGGAACTAACGAATTTCGTCCATGGATTTGACACGGCTTCTTAAAACATTTAGACTAAATTGACGCGATTGGATAACCTTTGGACTAAATTAACTCGATTGATAGTTCAAGGACTAAATCGGCACATTTTGGATAGTTCAAGACTAAATTGGACCTTTCTCCAAATCTAAAACAATAATACTACAAATCTGAACCCGCAGAATTGAACATTGAACAGTAAAAAATAATATGATAAAGCTACCATTTTTATTGAATTCGAGCCATTAGAGGAAAAAGCAGAAGTTACCGTATTGGTTTTGGGACGAAGATGCACATGATCTCTGAGAAACTCCAGAGTGAGTCTTGTCTTGGGCAGAGGGTACTTGGCCGGATCAACAAGACCTACATGGAGAACCTTCTCTCCACGAAGCTCCACCTTCTGCTTGGTCCCTTCCGGCGGAAGTTTCAGGAATCCATCAAGATGCACACAAGTCCCGGTCGGCACGAGCTCCCGGAGCTCCCACACACTCTTCTCCACGATCACCTGCAGGTTCGCGGCGCACGAACCGTCGTTGAGCTCCAGAAATGCGAAGTCGCCCTTTCCCTGCTCGCGGCCGGTCTTGACCCAGCCGCCGACGCGGAGGCGCTGGCCGGCGAGCCCGGCGCCGCCGTCCGGTCGGCACACGATGGATCGGATCGTGACGCGGTCGGAGAATTGGGCTTTCAGGTCTGAATTGAAGGTCGCGACGGCGTCGTTGAGAGTTGCGGCGGCTAGTTCTTCTGCCGGCGGCGCCGTTTTGTCCGCCATTTTCTGGTGGTGAGCTGAGGTGTGGTGAGAGTTCTTGAGAGAGGGAGAGAGTAAAATGTAGTGTGTGTAACAAAACCCTAAAACAGCAATTTGTGATTTATATGTGGAAAGTATCGTGTGGTGCACGGTCTATGGTGGGCGCTGGTGCGAATCAATCCGTTCTGGTCCGAGAAATCAATGGCTTTGATCACGGTCGTTATTAAGATTCTAACGCAGAATCCCTTTCTTTGTTGTAGAATCCGAATCTTCTGCTATTAACTTATAGGTAAAAGTTAAAGGAAAAATGTCATTTGTCTCAAATTTTCTACACATTTTAGTGTATAAAATAATGTGACAGCCTATGTGGCAAATACTTTTTTTTTATTTTAATGTTTCAAAATTAAGTCTAAGCGAATAATAACCCGACATATATGATACCGCTACCCTCCCATAAATTTCTGACGCGAAGCGTCCGGTTTACAACACATATTGTATACTTGGCAATGTAATTCGTCCACCTCATCATCAAAATATTTGATGTGTCATATTTAACTAATTGACACATCACTTTGTACAAAATTTTGTACATATAACATTACTCAAAGTTCAAATATTCTTTGAACTTTTGTAGTTCGATTCAATTTGATATCTGAATTGTTCGTGTTACGACCCAACTTGGTCCTAATTTATTTTGAAAGTTCAAAATAGTTCTTGAACTTTCAAAAATTGAGTCAAAATGATCATTGCCCTTAGAATTTATATAAAAAGTTCACGAACTTAATTGGATAAAAAATAACAAAAAAATAAAGCAACTAGGAATCATTTGCCTAGTTTCTATCCAATATATGCTTATTCTTGTAATCTATGTTCCCCTTTTATTCATTGATTTATAAACCAACTAGGAATCATTTTATTAATGTATGCTTGCTACATAAGTTTTGAACGGGTAGTAAAGTAAATGCTTGCTAGCCAAGACTCTACATATGTAGAAGATTTAACAAGTCAAAGAAATTCACCTTTTAGTTGGAATTAATCTAATGCTCAAATAGTCTCTAAATTAGTGTTACCGTTAGAATTGATCTTTTGTCTCAAAATAAGACATTTGTTCATTAGAAAATTAGTTATATGTTGAATATTAATAATACCTTTATAAAATTTTGTTTAAGCCTTTTGAACTTAAAGAGGCATTTGGGAAGGAGTGGAAGTCGGGAGAGGAGGTCCTAATTCTCTCGGATATTGTTTACTCGTTGTGGTGTAAGGCTCGGGAAGGGGGTGGTCAGGTGGGCGGTTGTTCGCAGGTGCCTGACTTATCTGACCGAATAGTGGATCGTTTTTCATCGGTGAGCGGACCAAAGTCAGTCTGTTAGTCAACCTGTGGGGATGTTGAAAGTGAATGTCGATAGGGTTGTTTTCGAGTCTGGCGGCAAGACATGTGAGGCGTGGATTATTAGAGACCATACAAGTCGCTATTGGGGAGGAGGGCAGATTTGTTGGCTAAGAGTTTGTGAGCCCCGTATTGCTTAAGCTATTACTATTCAAGAAGCTTTTAGCTGGATATCGGTCGAATGTTGGGGGTCTTTCATTATTGAGTTTAATGTCGAAGAAGTTGTGGTTGTCGTGCAGACCGGATGGAGGGTAATTCTAGCGCCTCGAGTCTGATTGTTCAAGACATATTGTCTATTGCTGCTGAATTTGTTTAAGTTTCATTTGGTTGGATTAGTCGGTCTGCGAATCGAGTGACTCATGCATTAATTAGGTGATCAGGTTTTTTGTGAGGCTCAAAGGGTTAATTTGGTCTTCAACCTCCCATAAATATTTCTCATTTATTGTCGTCAGAAATAGTTTTTGACTAACAGAAAACAGTCCTTATAGCGGGTCTAGCCTAAAACTGTATGGGCCAGATGATTAAAAGCGTTTGGAGTTTGGACTCAACAACGCCAGCAAGGGCCCAATATTCGATATTGGCCCATTCTATTTCTATCGCATCGCTCTTCTTATACTCCTATAAATCTCCTCCAAAAACCCTAACCCTAATTTCCCCATTCTCTGCGATCGCCTGAACTCAAGTGCGCACAGCCTCCAACCATCAACGAACAGTTATGGGTACGCTCGAATCGTCTGTTTACGATTTTGCTATTTTATTTTGTGTTTGTCGTTATCGATTCAATATTCGAGCCTTGATTTGCAGGTAAGGTTCATGGATCTTTGGCTCGTGCCGGTAAGGTGAGAGGCCAAACCCCAAAGGTCGCGAAGCAGGACAAGAAGAAGAAGCCCCGTGGCCGCGCACACAAGCGCATGCAATACAACCGCCGATTCGTCACCGCAGGTGATTTTCACTTTCCGTCGTATCGTTTTTGAATTTTAATCCTGTCTTATATTTGTAAATGTTGTCGTCAATTTCATATTGCAAGTTGTTGTGGTTATTGGTTCTGATTTGAAAATGGAGCTTGCTACTATATAGTATGTTTTAACAGATCGTGAAAACATCAGTTTCTGAATTTTAATTTTGTGTTATGTTTGTAATATTGCAAGTTGTTGTGATTATTGGTTCTGATTTGAAAACACAGTATGTTTCAACATATCATGAAAACTTTAGTTGTTGATACATTTAAATGTCTGTTTTTAACAATAGAAACAGTTTGTAACTCACTGAGATAGTGACCACTTTCATTTATTTATTTATTTATTTATTTTTGTAAAAACGAACCCTTAATTTATCCTGATCAACTAAAAATACGGGTATAATATTGACATTTCATACACAACTAACTAGTGAGAGTACAGGAAATTTGGATACTCATTTTGTTTCAATTCCTTAGAGAAAGGGTACACTTATTTGGGGATGTATTAAGTAAATGTAAATTATAGTGAGCCATTTATGGTTTAATTGCAGAAATTACATTGTGCCACTCTGATTATGCTTGATATGAACATATTTTCTTTCTAATGAATATCCACCATTATTATTACAAAATGTTTATTTTTTTGTGGTTACTTCTCCTTTTAGCAAGTTAGTGATGCGTGAATTATACATGAGAACATCTTGCTTTTGTTGCTCCAAAACTTTGTAGTTAAACTCTTGACTGTACTATTTTTAATTTTAACGAAAGTTGGAAAGTGGATACTCATTTACTGAGGGAGTAGTCCATTTTGATTTTCGATAGAAAGAAAGCTAGCACGGAATTGTGGTTATTGATATAATTTTCTCTTTCATGGTATGCAGTGGTTGGCTTCGGTAAGAAGAGGGGACCCAACTCATCTGAGAAGTAAGCTTGGATGAAGCTCAAGGTGGTGTCTATGTTCTCGCTAGTAGAATGCTTTATGAGTTTATTGTTCTTGTTTTAGGTACTTGGATTAGCCATTGTGGAAACGTTTTTTTGAACAATGTTGAAACATTTGCTTATTAATTGAATCAGATACTATGTGATTTTTGCTTTACATTCATATAGACCTCATGAATCTGTTTGAAGTCTGATGTATCTATTTTTCCTACAATGAGTAATGGTCTTGAATTTAAATTCGGTGGCATGGAGAAGTGAGACAAGTCCTGCCATTTCCTACATATACAAGAGATTTGAGATTGCTTATTTCTATGATGTAAATGTTCAGTGTTTTTTTATCAATGTATTCCTATTGACTTTAAATTCATGTTTTCCTAGTAAATCTGTAAATATTTAGTTGTTCCAAAGTAGAGTTTGTAGTATACTGGGATTCTGTGAAGGAGATCTCTTATTTTACAAGGGCCTTATTTACATCCCTGAATGGAAATTAAAAGGGAAGTGGTGACAGCTACTCGAGGAAAAATAAATTGATACTATCTGCTTAGTAATAGTTAGTGCGATGTATTTGCTCTTGTAATCATGTGTTTTAATAAACTGAAGATGAAACTAACTTTCGAGGAACATAACAATTTAGCATTGCAGGCAAAGGAATCAACATATAAGGATTGTTTTGAAGAAATTCATGTGTTCAACACTATCTTAAAAAGCAATCAAATAAAATTAGTAGTGGACAACCAAAACAAAGTTCTATTTCCTTCTTTTTATGAGTTAATAGTACAGCAGAAGTAGTATATTGAGATTAAGAATACTAATTCAAGTGGCTCTTGCAAAATAGCAAAATGCAGTGTGAAATGTTTGGGAACTGACTGAATTTGTTGAACTTATATATTACTTATACACTCTTCTTTGTTTCTTATTTTAACTATAGCCAACCTTGTTCCACAAAACAAAATATCACATGTTATTGTAAAGAATTATCTTTTATGAGAACCTCAACTTATGGCACCCAAGTGAAATGTTAATCAAATTAATTTTATTTAATAGAATAAGTAAAGTAACTTAACAATATATTGTTAATTTTATTATCAATTAGTTACTATAATTCATATACATAGACATGTAGACATTCTGGATTTGTGATTTTGTAGGTATTTATTTTATAACATGTACTAATTATACGTGTAGTTGGCGTATCCATCTTATGTGAT
This sequence comes from Pelargonium nanum, assembly GCA_036897485.1. Taxonomy (NCBI): domain Eukaryota; kingdom Viridiplantae; phylum Streptophyta; class Magnoliopsida; order Geraniales; family Geraniaceae; genus Pelargonium; species Pelargonium nanum. The sequence continues at coordinate 2,911 of JAYMTF010000843.1, read as the reverse complement.
CGGATTGTTTTAAAATTTTATGCAAAAAATAAATCAAAATAAGGTAGATACGCGCATCAACAAATTAGATTGTGTATGATATTAATATGCCGGTATAATAATTTCGTACCCATCTTAGGACGATATTATTAATGAAATTGTTACAACTTTTGAGAAAATGGAGATTTTTCGGATTTTCTTGCTTCTCAATACAATCCCAAGAGAAGGCAAAGAAAATCCAATTTGCCATTGCTAGATTATATTTTTGTACTTTTCTTTGGCAAGTGACATGCCAACCAACTTCAATTGGATTTTCTTACACCAAGTGCAAGTCTATAGAATTCTCACCTTCCAACTACTATAAAATCTTTGTTGTGGAACTCAAGTTTTTCACCAACAAATTCCTTTTAATCTCCATTCTACTAGTAAGTAAATACTAAACAATTTCAATATATATATTGAAATTATAATTACAAATTGTTGTTTCTAATTGTTACTTTTCATGCAGGAAATTGAACTGTGAAAAATGGTGTATGGAAAAGAAGCTATTAGTTCAGATGATGCTGCAAAAGTCCTTGAAAAAGGAAAGGATGATCTTGGAAATATTGGAAAGAAGTTCTCTGTTCTGATTGTTGACGACGACCCTCTCATTCGTAGAATACACAAAATGCTCCTAAACAAATTTAAAGTCGAATCTCAGGCTGTCGAGAATGGGAAGGAAGCTGTGGATCTCTACTTCTCGGGAGCTTCTTTTGATCTTGTTCTCATGGATATGGAAATGCCTATCATGGATGGTCCAACGGTACATATATACACATTGTTCATGGATAAACTACTAATTAGTACTCTTTTATATGTTGCTGTTTTTAGTAAATATTTGTGTTACTTGTGATGATCTTAGGCAACGAAGATGCTGCGAGCAATGGGAGTTAACAGCATGATTGTGGGGATTACCTCCAGAGACCTTAAATCCGAACAGGACGTGTTCAAGGAGGCTGGAGCTGATGGTTGCTATGTGAAGCCATTGAGTGTTGACAAGCTTGGTTCTATCCTGAAAGAGCTCTACAACAAATGCAAATCCGCTGCAACGCATTGAGTCTCTTAATTAATCTTGTGTCAATCTTAGGTTGGTTCGTGTCAATAAAAACATTAACTTTGTTGATGGTATGAGTCTGTCATTAGTTTTTGTTGATAATTATGTTGTCAGTTTCAGTAATTGAGTTCCATTTAATAAACTTGTCTGTTTAACAAAGGGATCTATATATAAAAAAATGTAGATTATATGTTCAAATTCAATCAGTTCATGATTAATTTGTCATGTGAAAAAGAAAAAGAAATGTCAGTTACTTTCTCAACAACAAGAACACCAAAAACTCATGACGTTTCGCCAATGTTTCTTCACCATTTCAGAATGAATTTGGTCATGCACAAGAATAACACCTCTAAAATGGTATAAACCTGTTCTTGCTTTTGATCAATATTGTAGAAAGAAAAAAGAAAGATCAAGAATACAGTTTTACTTATTCTGAGGTGTTACATTTTAAGGTATATACAATCATCTTTATATTATAGTTTTTCGTATTTATGCTGAAATTGTATTCGCGTATCTAATTTATTATAGTGACTTTTATAGAACTTTTGAGAAACAAGATTTTCAGATTTTATTTCGCGTATCAGTACCTAGATTTTATGATTCGTATTCCGTCAATATATTCAACTATACAATTCAATGAAACACGTCTTTAGGCTAGTGGAATATGCACATTATCAGTAAGATTTCTCAATTCTTGTTCACAAATATGATATGTCATCATTTTGGTTACATATTTTCTTGTTTCACTGTGTTTTTATAGGGAAATTGAAGAGTGAAAAAAAAATGCAGTCTGCGAAAGGTGATACAATAATAGGCTCATCAGGCACGAAATTAACCCAAGAAGAAACAATATCTGTACTGATAGTGGACGATGCTCCAATAATCCGCAAAATCCACAAAATGTTCCTGAACAAACTCGGTGTCAAGCTAGTTCAAGAGGCTCAGACCGGGAAAGAAGCTGTTGATCTCCACCTTAAAGGTTATTCCTTTGATCTCATTCTCATGGACAAGGAAATGCCTATCATGGATGGTGCTACGGTAATGATCTAAGTATCTAACTATACATTTATCGTTATCTTTAATGTCGTTTTGTGTGTTACTAATGTTGAAAATGTTTAATGTTACGAGTTGCAATAGGCCACGAGGGTGCTGCGAAGCTTTGGAGTGAAGAGCATGATTGTTGGGGTTACAGCTGTGACAATGGAATCGGAGCTTGAATCGTTCAAAGATGCTGGACTTGATTATTGCTGTGTCAAGCCACTGCAGGCTCAGCAGCTCATTCCTATCCACCAGGAGCTCCTTGCCAAGAAATATCCAAGAACTTGAATCTATGGTTGCAGCTGGTTAATTTTGTTTGATTAGTTTCTCAAGTCTTTATAATAAAAGTATTGTGTTAGTAAAAATAAGAGCTGTTTTGTGCTCACTATCTAGTCTTAATAATAATGTTAAGTACTCTTCTGTTATTTGCTCAACTATAAATTATATATTTATGTTCTATTTCTGGTTTAGGACTTGCAATTTCTTTCTTGTTTTTTTTCATTGCTGAATAATCTAAGAACCAAAACCAGAATGGAGTTACTATCAATTTAAAGCATGAAGAAACCCAAAAAAAGAACTTGACAAAAAGTGATGAAGCAGTGTAACTGTGTAAAGCTAAGAAGTTGAAATGAAATTTTGTCCCACATCGGCTGAGTGATGAAACAGCGAAGCGAGAGAGAGTTATAAATTCTGAGGCAATTGGTCAACCAAAGCATACCTTTCTCGGCCTTTTAACTAAGATCAAGTGTAGTATCTGTTCTTATCAGTTTAATATCTGATATGTGGGCCATCGGCCCACAC
>JAYMTF010000842.1:0-29372 GCA_036897485.1 Pelargonium nanum | reverse complement strand
AGGGGGTCCATCAGTAATTACCCCAAAAAAAAATTTACGCCTAAAACTCGAAACCCGACCCGACCATAACCAAATTTTTGCCACCTCTACATTGATCAACGTCAAACTTCACATAATCACTTTAAATCATTGTATACTTCTTAAACAACATTATAAGAATCAGATAACAAACAAACAAGTTCCTTGAAGTACATGAGATGATGACGTGGCAGTGATTTGAAGCTAGATATGGTGTTACCAAACAAGCACTAAACAGTAACCGAAAACGAATAAAATTTCAGAAAGTATAAGGGTCAGTTTACTAATTAACGAACTTGACAGGGTCAAATTAGAAAAAAGAAAAAGAAAACACTAACCCTCCTAAAACCTCAGTCTGTACTCACAGAGCCGACGAGTAGAGAACCGAAGCAGATCGAAGCAACCTGAAAATGGCGGCGAGTCTCGCACGCAGAGCTTCGAGTGACCTAACACAAACACTTTTCCGGCGATCCGTGAGCTTCCTCAGAAGCTTCAGTACAACCGATGTTCCCGCCTCTTCTCAAAACCCTAATTCCTCTTCCTCATATGCGTTTCCTGTTGTGAAGAGACCTGCGAAGAAGAGAGGAATGAACCTGTACGATGTGGCTAGGTATTTGCCCAACTGGGGCCTTGGCTACCACTTCGCCAAGAAGCACTGGAAAGGAGTCTCCTACGAGCTCACCAAAATCAATCTTAAAAAGGTCTCTCTCTCTTTTGAATTTTGTTTGGTTTCCGAGTAAATGTTGGGAGGGGATAGAAAATGAAGGAAAATTTTGAATGCTTTGTTTGGGGTTGTTCTTAGTAGGTTTCAAAGAAATAGGAAGCCAAGTTAAGGTTAATGCACTGGGTTGATCCATCTAGTATTGTAAAATAAAAAAAATACATTTACTTGATTTTCCAATTGTTTTGTTGATGTCTAAATGGTGATTTTGGTTTATTTTATGGTGAGCTTTGGGGTGATTAGAATCTAAACATTCCATGTTCCTTTTTTTGTATTGCAGAGTGGTCGGTTTGGCAAGGCTTGGGGAATAGTTCACAGAGAAGGTGAGTATTTGGTATCTTACTTCATTTGGGTTGCATTATTCATTGAGCTTGAGCTTTGATATCACTTTACTGGCTTTTGTTCATATTTTAGATGCATCTTTAGAGAACATCGATCAAGTGTGTGTTTATATATATATATATATATATATATATACTGTTCAGCTTTTTTGTTAAGGGCTCTAGTGTAGTACTGCTTTGTCTTGAATCAGAGAGCATAAATGATGACAATAGTGTTAAGAGCAACATATGTGGGAAGATTGTTGCTATTATGTGTGACTGTGCACTAAAGAAGTTCAACTGATTTGTGCATGATGTTGAACTCCTAAGCCGGATCTTACATGGATTGTAAGATTTGTGTAGACCAGTATAGACATGTAATTGCGTGTGTTTGATTTATTTAGCTGCAACTTTGGTGAACTTGCCATTTATGATCTGGAGCATGGGCCGGGTTTGCTTCTTTTGGCCTATGTTGAGAAGGTTTAGTTTGCTGATATATGTATATATATATACTTTCTCCGTCCCAAAATAAGTCTTGGTTACAATAGTGTTGTATATTTTCTATTGTATTCTTGTGAACATGTGTTGTAACAAATTAAAGGGATACTAACTAACTTGTTATAAGGACACTATTGGTAATTCATGCACAATGGGAGTATATCCTTTCTCTGTGGTCTCTCCTTCCGTTTTTTGCCATATTCTGATGTGTTGTTGCCTTATTGGCTATAAGTGAAATATAAAAAAAGTATAGATAGTTAACAAGTATTAGCTTAGTTTAATCTAGAGCATTGGAAGAAGGGAAATTTAGCATAGAGAGAGTGAGGTGGATGGTTAAGGCTTAAAAGATAATTGTCCTTAAAGATTAAGGTGGCGCCAATAGGTGCATAGATGTTAGAATCATTTTGAAGTATTGGTTTGAAGCAATATAGTCCCAAGTTCAATACTTCAATGTGAGATGGTGATTGGTGAAGGTTAAGGTAGTCAAGTGTATGGAACAGTAGGGTAGTATTTGATCATTTGTTGTTTAAAGCTGTTAATGTTATGGTTTAACTCGATAATTTTGTCTAATCTAAAACTTAATGGGTGGCAAAGAACCGAAAATCTGCGAACGGGATTGTATGGGATGAGACGTACGATGTCATCACCTATGTAAGTGCAGCAACTTCTTGTCAATGCAATTAGGATCTGCATGTACATTGTTCGTCAAAAGACAATAACAGCTAATGTAGAATTCGACAGTGTCTGGTCTCAAAGTTGAAGCTATTATATTTTGTGTGATCTGTGAAGGTTAAGGCTTATCTTTTTCATATTTGGCCCATCAGATACTAATGTTGGATGTTTTGGTATTTCATGTAGGTCGGCCACCTGCAGTTGCTCCCATGAAAATAACTGGAACTAGGAAGCTCTGTTGGAAGTATATTAAGAATGTAAAAAAATCAATACAAAGCGCACCAAACTTGGAGAAATCTTCAGAAGTCGACCAAAGTTCTGAAGTTCTACACAACGACCAAAGTACTAACGCTCCAAAAGGCGAACAAAGTACTGAAGTTCCAGCTGCTTGATAAAATCTCTTTCCTATTTGCCTTCTCCTCCTCTGACATTTCATAACTCTGATACTGTTTTTTTGGTTATTAGCTCTGTTGTAGTCACCACATTATATTTTTTGGACTTAAAATAAGTCATTTTGTGGATGTAGTAGCAGACAAATTGTCCATGAAGCTTATGAAAATATGTTATTGGCAAATCATAGGCCATGGCTCTAGTTTTTCAAACAGTTGCGTTTTTATTTATTTTTCTGTTACTGTATTCGTATGGTTCATGTCCTTCAATTTTTGCAAGAATGTTAAGTAGCTAATAATGAAGGTTTATATATACAACAGTTTTCATAATGATATACTATTAGATGGTTTTTTTTTTTGAGTTAAAAAAAAAAAGTTTTTTTTTTTTGAAATATGAAATAAATAAGTTTATTGCAAGCAACTTAATACAATTTTGCAGTTGATTGGAATTTTATGAAGAAAGAAATACATTTGCACTACAATTGGACAATTCAAAACAAAATGAATAGTTGATAGACTAAAATGGAACACTAGTCTATATTAGTTAGGAAATGACTTACCTGAATCCAACACAAAAAGAGGGTGTTTTTGCAAGTTTGTCCAGTTCAATATAAAAACTTGAATTAAATTTCGGGTGCTTGCTGCTCGGTTTTCAGTTCTTCATTGTGCTAGACTAAGCGATTTGGATTCAAACCTGCGGACATCTGAAATCCGATTTGATCAGTTTCAGATGAGATTAGACAAATTCGCTCATTTTGCACTGAAAATTCAAAAAGAAAATCAATTCGATCTGAATTTGGATTACTCTTTTCGTTCCGTATCTTATCCGAAATGCGAATTGCAGTTGAAAAATTCATGCATTGATCTCAAATTTACTTTGGGCCTACTTTGGGCTTACGTATAATGAGATGGGCTATATATAATTCAAATAATTCCATCAATCTCCTTCCTTTATTTTACTTAGGGCTCTAACTACGCGGGAAATTCTTCCTCCGGTTCTACATTGTGCAGTGCAGTGCAGTTGTGTAGTCTTCTCCGGACTCCGATCAGTTCGAAGGAGCTTTACGGGCGATGGATCTCTCTCCGTTCAAGCGGGACATCGACGAGCTCATACTTGAATTTTCCGAGGTCTACTAACATTCTTCATGTTCTCCTTTTTTCTGAGATTTTTTTTGGAAATCTTAATTAATACTTTAACTAATATTTGAGGATTTTCTTAGGGTGAATTGACGACTCTGTCTGAGATGAAGAGATTGTGGCTTTCTAGGAAGTTCACCTATATTTTTGAGGCTGTTCCTTCTACCAATTCGGCTTTATTCATGCAATCATTGTACGCACAAACTATCGGTATGGTTTTTTCTTCTCGAATTGGATAATGTGATGTGCTTCGTTGTGATATATTTCATTTCTGAAATGTTATGTTGTGATCCTATTGCTAATCAATTCAATTTTGTTAGTGTTTCTGATAATGTCGAATTCAAAAAAATCACCATTGATTAATAAAAATTATTTAGTAGCTGATATGGTTTGTATTGTGTACTTAGGTTCTGGTGGCAAAATATGAACCCAATTTGACCATTTTCCATGATGAAGGTAGCCGAAAGTTAACAGATTAACTTGTTTTCGTGTTATTCAAAGACAATGTCTAACATGTACTTCTCGTAGATGGGATTATTTCAAAGTTTGTCCTATACTCAGTTTTTCTCTAGCTGAAAAAAGAAAAGATTTATGGTGCCAAGCACTTGTTTTTATCTTGGATGTTAGGTGTTTTATCCTTCAAAGGGTGTCTTGAATTTCATTCTTACATAGCAAAAAAAGTGAAATCATTTGTGAAGATAGCCGCCGATATCTTTAATACTCACTCCGTCCAAAAATATTTGTCCATGTTCCAATTTTTTGTGAAACTTTAGGATGCGCTAGCTAGAGTTAGGTTTCCCCCTTATATTCACATGTGCTCTTGTTGTAACAAACTTAAGGGAATCTAACCAACTTATCTTAAGGATATTGTGGGTAATTCACGCATAGCTAACTAACCAAAATAGAAAGTGGACAATTATTTTTGGACGGGGGATTTGAGAGAGGTTTTGTTCCCTGTTATTTCATCTATTCTAGGCTAACATATGTGTACTTATGCAGGTTATATCGTTGGTACTACTTCTTTATCATGCAGACTTGGTGGCTTATATTGCCTTTATTGCCTTTATGAGACCCAACCTTTTAAACCTCCTTTCAGAGTTTATCTGTCTCTTGGTATGGTTCAAATTTTTCTCTTTAACCTTGATTTTGAGTAAGCCTTTATTATACTGTTTCTCTCTCAAAGTACACTGCTTCTGAATCAAATATGAAGCCTGCATAGATTGTAAATTGTAATGATATCTCACACAATTGACACTAGGACAATTTAGTTTAACAAATTTAATTTGTTTAATGCTAAATGAAATAAGTAATGACAGCATAAAGCTATGACATGTTAGGACCTGTTTATAATTTCAATTTGCTATTTAGCATCTTTTGTTCTATGTTTGTTAGGAGAGCTGAAAAGACTTAAAGATCTTGTAGTTGACTCAAAGGAAAAGGGGATAAAAGTGGTTCGTATTTTGGTCAAAAGTATGTTAGAAAAGAGCATGTTCTTGTTTGGGTTTGTGGACATAAATGAAGGCTGTGTTACCGAGAGAGTAAGCAAGCTTACGGATCAACAAAATACACGAGTTCAAATTGCTTGTGAAAAGTATGTCTCTATCATATCATATTCTGTTCGTTTATTGTTTTGACATAAAAAAATTGTGATCTAAATACTACATTGCCTTTTTCTTTTGCTTACCAGGTTATTTGATAATACTCGACTTGAGAAATTTCTCCACATGGACTTGGTAAGTTTCATAATCCCTTATGAGAGGCAATATGATCTGTAGGCATTTCAGTTAAATTTATGCATCCCAAAGGATACCGGTTGCATTAACTTAGCATATAACTATTGTTATGCTAATACTGGATAAATCTGTTTGGACATTGTAGTCTTAAGATATCAGGGCTCTAATGATTATGCTGTTTGCATATTAGATGCAAATGGGTAGTGATCTTCTCCTTCATTGGTGTGTAGTAAAATTAAAACGTGGGTTATTTATTGTTTTTTTCTTCTTGTAACTAATTCAGGTTGTCATGAGTCTGCATGGATCAGATTGATAATCATAATAACTTGTCAGTTGGAACTTTCGCTTTATGTGTAACTTCTTTTCTTTATTGGGATTGGGATGTAGAATACAAGCCTTGAACAGATTGTTCATACTCTACTTTTTGGCCAGTTGTACAATTTCTCAGTGGCTGCCATGAGTTTCTGAACTCCCTCTGTTTTTGTACGTAAACTATCTCTTTTGATTTAGTATGTGGATTAGACTGTGCATCTAATATATATTCTTTGTCACCCACAGGGTATGGAAGTTGATTTGCATGGGCTCAAAAAAATGTCATCTGCATATGCCGAAGCCAAGAATATGGCTATCAAAGGTACTATTTCTGTGTCCTAGTTTAGCAACTAAAACATATTTGAACTTGTTTTGAAACATCCATGCTGAACAGTGAAGACCTCTTAATCTATTGATCTTATTACCTAGATGATTATGCACAGCTTCGTCAATCTATTCCCGTTCTATATACTTGTAGCCTGCTGCTTGTAAGATTTTCCACCAGTTATCTAAAACTGTGCTGTTATGGTATTGCTGTGGAGATTTCTTATGTGAATTCTCTCGAATTGCTATTTTACTTTCAGCTTATCCTAAGATCACATAAAAATTAGGTTTTAAGGTCAATTGGTTCCCCAAATTTAGAGAAATATTTTTAAAAAAACAAATTAATAATATCAATCACTACACACTACCAAAGTTTTTGCCTCTTGTGCACTAATCATTTTACTTTGTTCCTTGTTACAGAGGCCAGTGCAGTGGTTGATGTCCGAAACATAGAGCACATATCAGAAGAAAAGCAATTGATCGGAGATGTGGTAAACAATATTTCTGAAGACTGGAATGCCCAAAAAGAACTGTTTTATCAACAAACAGGACTCAACCACCGTCCGCCACAAAACCACCATCAACAAGGCGACAGAGAATTTGATCACGAAGAATTCAACCGGCATTCACCTGAACAACATCAGCAACAAAAAGATGACGAAGAATTTGACAAGGAACTAGAACAGCTCCTATCTGTATAAACAGGTATCGTACAGCAAGAGATAAGTTGTTTCTCATTGTTTAGCCGATTTACAATTTTACACAGCGAGTGCATTAGAACAATTAGAGCTCTTTTTTCCTACCGAAAAATAACTGTACATATTGAGGATGTGGTAAAGCAAATTGCCAAATTGTGTATAATGTAGGTTCGACCTATTGGAAACATTTGAAGGTCAAATTGTTTGCTGAGAATTTCCATTTCCCATGTTCACTATATTCTGTCAATTTTTCCTTTTAACTGTCAAATTTGGTCTGCAATTTATGAGATTGTTGTGCTTGAGTCCCATGATTTATGGGACACTTCATTAAACACTTGCACTGCCTATTCACTTCAATCTTGGACAAGTATTGCGTGGCGAATGTTGCACAACAATGGAAGCATCATCGCCTGCAATTGCTCCCCCATTCGAAGCTCTGAAGACATAGACGTCCGACGTGTAAACAGAAGCAGTGCTTTCAGCTTGTAACTTAATATTTCGACGCCTTATTAAAAGTATTTATATTTTGACATATTCTCGTTCGTTATACAAGATTATCCAGCAGCGTAACACTACAGATATTATCCATCATATTTTTCATAGCCGTTGCTCCTGCTCATCTTTGGGCTATTTAAGATAGAAATGGGCAAGGCTCTGCATGGATATGTAATAATTTTAGCATTGTCCTACAGGTTGTCAATGGTCTTGTAATGTAAACATAACTAGAACTTAACATGTATCTATAAATTTCTTCTTCCATAAAAAAAGAGAAGATTTACATAATCCTCCTTTACATCAACCTGGATTCTCTCAAGCTTACCTTTGATCTTTATCACACTCAAGTTCATTCAGATCTAAGAGAAACGAAGACAAAGGACGAGAAGTTGTAGACAAAATTTAAAATTACTCTTCCCGTCAGAGAATCTAGGCCTTACAAAAAAAAGTTCTAAATGTAAAAACATAAACTTCTCTGTAACACCTCAAATGACTTCTTTGCCGCAACATGTATGTCAGGGAAGCGGCAAGCAAAGCATCATTCTTCCATGGAATGTGCCTTTTTAAAATCATCAACAGCCTTGTCAAAAGTACTCCTCACATGCTGGCACATCAGCATCAAATCTTGGCATCCATCTTTTAAAACTTCCTTCGCCGGATCACCTATGAAAATTTATGCGAAGAACATTATTTAAAGCTAAAGTCACATTCATGGCATCAATACTTGTACAAATATGAATAGCAATCACTACTTATGAAGCTGATAGAAAAGGAACCTAGAAGTTAGCCTCATAGAGGGCAGAGAATTTCTCAGACAAAAACACAATTACACAAGCTAGCGGAATATGATTTTCTGAATAACAATGTCACATTCGCCAAGTCTCTATGTACGATAAAATATTCATGATACAGATATCGGCATACTACAACTAGCATACTAAATGCTCTTATCTATTATACAGACAATTCAGCAGTAATCATTTAATTAATTACCACCTCAACACTGTTCACGGAAACTATCTCATCTATGAACATAGGCAAGGGATCTTTATAAATATAAAGTTAATAAATGAAAAGAGAGAACATATTACCAGTTGTTTGGACTCTAATGTTAACTCGAGCCTCTGAAGGATGAGGAATGCTGTAACCACAAAAAGCCACTCTTGAACTGCAAGACAAGAGTCACAAAACGCTTAGAACAACAAACACTTTTGCTATATAATGTCTCATCCATATACACTCACGCAAAGTCTCAAACAGCACTTGAATTTCAATTCTATGTCGGGTAAGGCAAAGCCAAAAGAGAGGGAACATATTGATTCACTTTGATTTTGATAGAAAGCAAACTATCCAATAAATCATTAACCGCAACGATAGAAAGTGAGACTTTTAACTATACAACAACTCGCCCACAACAATTCATTCAAATTGTTAGTTCCTCACACAGAATAGAATTGCACATATAAGAAGTACAATACTCAAAACTAGGTTTCTTACAAATTGAAGACAGTTCACTTGTAATAATTAGAGCAGAAACCCAAACTAGTAAGAACTGAGCAAAATCGAATTTCAAAATAAATAAAATATTAAATACTTACTCTTGGTTCAGCGTGAATCTGACAGCATTTGCGAGGGTGTGATCTTCATCAGTCAAAGAAAATGTTGCCTTGCTATTATCCAAGAAGCTTCCGTGTTCCATTGCTGCCAATGTTTCTACGACAACTACATGTATAAAACAAATTAAACTCGAACAATTGCTTCGAAATTTTCATAAGGTTCTCTCAACTTTCATTCATCAAATCTACACAGTTCTGCTGAAATCCGTACCTTTAAGCCTCTGTTTTAATACCGGAAAACTGAGGAAAATAAATAATTAACTGCCTCTAAAAGCTTATTTTCTCTGATTTTCTCACTTTCTTACACTTTCTCAGTAACCAAACAACAGTATAGAAGAGAGAGTGTAGTACCTGAATCGATGAACTCGCTAGATTTTTCGGCGAAGCAGAGGAGGCTTGAGAATTCAAGCAGTTCGGTTGTTTACTATCAAAAATATGATACAATGTTTACAATCACACCGAATCTGCGTGTGCAGTCCAGTATATAAATGTGATGATGATGACGTGTCATAATCTAATTGATTTTCATTTTAGGGCCTATCTTAAGCTGGTGCTCCTCACTTACACAATAGAAAGCCCTTAAACCCTAGGTGTAGCTTAAACGCACAAAATCGGATGGTTTTAGGGGTTTAACGGTTGTTTCTGTCTGCAATCGAAATCTCAGTAAGATTTGTAAGAACCTAGTTTTTTCTGATTTTGTGCTAATTCCAGTTTTAGTAGGATCTTTGATGTTTTTTATTTGTACGTAGATTTGATAGGATTTCAGATATCAAATCTAACTCACAATCGACCTGATCTGATTAATTTTGGTTGTACTCATGTTTATCTAGTAAAAATACAGATCGAATCCATCAAATCACTCAGAAAATCTGCAATTAGATCCGATTCGAAATCCAAATTGTCACATCTCAAAATATTTGAAACCAAGCATATGGTAACATCTCTCAGTTTCATGCATTTCTACTTGAGAATATTCCTATCACAGTAGACAGTAGTTGCAGAAAATTGCAATTTCATAATGGAATAAGCCAGTCAAGAATAGATTGCTGTACAAGAACATTATGAAGGGACAGCTTCAACAAAACAAACTCAAAAATCTTCCTTATCACTGCTATTGTAATATTTGTAGGTAACACAACTACAACCAGGAAATGCCACAACTTCCTGTGACAAAAGCTTCTTTAAATAAAAAGGGAAATGAAGCCAGACAACACCAACACATCAATATTACAATTAACACAATCTGGTGCTGCACAAACACAAATGCCAAAGAGGAAATGAGCTGAGAGAATAGGTATAAGAATCACTTAAAAGGAAGAAGTAAAGAAAAGCCTATACACTTTCAGTTTCTGTGTTTCTTGTCCTCCAACGAAGCGCCATCTTTGAGTGTTTCTTGCGCATCGTTGTCCATCCCGAGGCTGAAGAGCGCAGCCGCTTGAAGGTAGAAGGAGGTTGGCCAGTCGGGGGATACTACTTGAGCTTGCATTGCGTCTCCAAGTGCCTCCTGTGACATGTCGCTCATCAAGTAACACAAGCAGCGTCTCGCAAAAACAGTTGGTGATACCATGGTCCCGCCATCTATGAACTGCATGAGACATGGATGAATGTAACAAGTGATTATTATTGGAATATAATATTAAACTATAAATGGGGTCTTCAACTATCATGTTAAACGTTTAGTTGAGTTGGTTCTCTAACAAGTGTTTGAATTCTTACCTATTTTTCAAATAATCTATTATCTCTCAATTGGCTTTTTCAGTCCTTTCCGGACTTTCTCTCTCTACTACTATCTCTCTTCGGTCCACCCGTAAGACTATAACGGGAGCTCTCATCAGTCCACCGGCAAACTAAAACTAGAATGGGCTCTCTAATCTCTCATCGGTCCACTTGCAAAGCCATAAAGGGCTTGCACGTGAGGGGGTGTGTTGGAATATAATGTATATAAATGGAGACTTCAGCTATGAGCTTAAGTTTTTTGTTGAGTTGGTTCTCTAACAATTATGATAATAAAGCTTTTCTCAACAATCCACCAATGTAAAATGTGTTACGTACATGTGTGTAACATTCAATGGCAGTAGCAAAGTCTTTCGCTTTAAAAGCAGCATCTCCACGCTTCTTTGAATTGAGTGTCTCTTGTATTTGGTCGGTCCACAGTTGAAAAGAAAGCTGCAAAGGAAAGGAATTTCAGTGATAGCGAATAAGTAAATATATAAAACAAACTAAAGATACGGTGAGGTCATCATCACATCAAGCTCATAAGCAGTTATGGAACATTTTGGGTAGTTAAGGTCAGTGAAAGTCAGGAGCTTATTCAGGTTAGAGTTTTTGAGTAGAAATGAGAAACTAGAGATAAAAATCACACTTCACTACAAACGAATAACAGGTAAGACTGCAGAAACTTACCTCACTTGCAATCCCCTCATCATCCTTGTACCCAGCCTTCTCCAATATTTCATGTATTGCAGTGAGATCAACTCTTGAGCAAGCTTCGCCAAGAGGCGTTAATGGTGGTGGTTTTGATGATTCACTTCCATGCTGAATATCCATCAATACATGAGATGGAACCTGAAAAAAACATGAAGAAAAAAATTTTCTTAAGAATTTCAGATTAGTTTCAATAGATGACTTGCAGTTAAGGGGAAAGGCTTGATTTAAGTTTAAATATTGGTGTAAGTTTAGAGTACATTGAAATATAAACAAAGTAGAGGACGAAAACACATCTTAAGTACGGTTCACACTATGAAGATACCATAGGTACTCCTAGGTACTTACATTCTTACATCTACAGTTGCAAAAAAGTTTTATTTCGTCCATAGAAGGCTTTTAGAACAATCTGTGGATTAAACTACATAGTGAACAAAAATAATCGAATACCTCAGTTTCTTTTTGAAGAGGAGTCAAAGCAGTCACAAGAGACTTAGCATTTGGCCTTTCACGAGGTTCATACTGTAAACAACGTGAAGCTAGACGTACTAACTCAGTTCCATCATCATTTGAGAAGTGACCCTCCAAGCATGAGTCCATCAGCATCGCAAAATTTTTGCCACGTATAAGGTCAAGTGCCTGCCAATGACAGGAATTCGAGAATTCACTGATAGCATATACTAATGTTTTTAATTGAAGAATATCATGGTAAGCATTAGTTTGCTATTTACATTCAGAGAGTGAACCACTTCCACATTGTTGCACCTCTTGAAAATTTCCCTAGAATTGAAATACCAACCTCAAATGAGGCTTACAGTAAAAGGAAAGAAGAAGTTTACATGGCTTGGTGGGATATGTTTGCCACTGAGGAGATCAAGCAATAACGTCCCGAAGCTGTAAACTACACTTTCTGCGGTTACTCTTCCTGTGAAACATAAACATCTTTATGAGCTCAATATGATTGTCCATTTTCTCATTTTTGTAGGAATTAAAGGAAAAGTTAGTAATTAGTTATGGTAGGGCTATGCCTCTTATACCCTCATTTGTTGTTGTTGTAACAACCTCAAGGGGTTAATAACTAATTAAGGATATTGTTGGCAATTCATAACTAACTTCTCAAAAAGAAAGTGGCTACTCACTTTGGGACAATTTTTAGAGCAAGTGGAACTCATTTGGGAACGGAGGGAGTATTATATTTACATGTAATACGTGAAATGTGTAAGAAACTGAAGAACGCAAACTAGATATAGCTTTAACAGCGAAATCAATCACCTGTTCTCAAGTATTCCGGAGGAGTGAAAGCCAGATTGGTGCTATAGCTCTTGCCATCTCTGCTATTTTTCATTAGACCGAAGCAGGATAGCCTGGGATTACCATCCTGTCAACCACAAACTCAATATAATGAGTAGCGATAACCGACCATTTGACAAGAAAGAGAGAGGAGGATAATAAGGGATAAATACCTGATCAAACAAAATTCTATAAGCATTAAGATCATGGTACAATGCCCTCCCTTTACTGCTACAGTACTCCAATGCTTGCGCCAAATACAGAGCCACCCTAAGCCTCATTGCCCATTTCATTGGCTGTGCTTCCCCTAAATCAGTTCAACCAATATAGTTTATAGTTCAAAGATAATAAAAACTCTATGGAGAAAAGGAAGTTAAGTAGTAGTTATATTTGTTTCCTAAATAGCCCATTTAAACAGGGAAGAGAATGTGAATCTTAATTAATGCAATTTAAAGTATATGCAAGTGCACTCCATTCAAACAATATTAGTCTGAAAATTCCGAGTCAAGATTGAAGTATCAAATACTCTCTCCGTCCCAAACTGAGTGTCTTTGGTCTCCGCCTCATGAACATGTGTTGTAAGTTGTAACAAACTCAAGGGATACCAACTCATTTATTATAAGGATACTATTGGTAATTCTTGTATAACTAACTTCTTAAAAATGAAACAAGACACTCATTTTTGGACAAAATGCAAGGGAAACAAGACTCATTTTAGGACGAATGATGTAATTAGTAATTACTCAGGGCCTCAAATCGAAATACCTCACTCATTATTCAGCTGAGATCATAAACTACAAAGCTCCTGAAGCAAACAAAGAGCAAAGAAAAGATCTAATCTTTCTACTTATGGTTCCTTTCTTCCACCACCCCAAACACAAAAGAGGCAGTTCATAAATTTCTATCACTTGCACTACCACACAGTTGAATTAATGATCATAATTACATATTAGTAACATCACCCCAAGAAAAGGGAAGGTAAAAAATAAATAAAAACCCAGTTTTGACATGATTAGCATATAAAATCTGTCCACCACAAAGCTCATTTTGTGGATCCTTACCCACCAACCCAGAAGATAATCAATACCCACATCAATTACAGACACATTAAAGCCTTCTATCACTCACATTAATCATGCCATATTAGCATCATTTTATTTAACAAAATAAGATCAGGGTAGTGAAATTTTACAGTGGAAAAGATGCTTGGAAAGAGTTTCATGTGGCATGAACTCAGCAACAAGCAATCTCTCTTCCCCTTCACAGCAACAACCAATCAAATTCGCCAACCGCTCGCTCCTCAGCTGCCCGACAGCTCGTGCCTCCTCCTGTAAACACACAAAACACAATTAACAAAGCAAAAACCACCAATCGGTGACAAAAATGGAGGATGAGAGCTGAGATCACGGACCAGGAATTGGCGAGTATCGGGCCAAGCCAACCTGTTGAAGCGCTTAACAGCAATGAATCGACCATCTTCAAGCTTCCCTTTGTAGACAACATTAGGAGCTTTCTCTCCGTGCTCCGAAACAATATTGTCCGAAGAGAACCCAGAAGTCGCAGCTCTCAGCTGATCCAAACTGAACTCGATGAACCCAGGCAACGAGTTCTGCTCATTATTGCCCCCATTTCCTGAATCAAAAAAAGAAGATTTTTTTTTACTGACAATGCAGAGGAAGAAAAAGAAGATGGAAAGTCTGGGAAAGTTTTCTCGGGAAAGTGACGGAAAATCGTACCGAGATCAGAGGAATCTTTGAGATTCGACTTGTGACGAGACGGCCACCAGCAGAGAGAACACTTGGAGCAGCGAGCTCCCATTACTGCCCAGAAATCAAATTCTCCAGAAACAGAAATAAAAACAAAAAAGTTCAAATCTTTAGTCTATCAGTTTTCTCGGAGAAGCAGAGGTTCTGGGAGAGAGGGGTTTAGGGGTTGGTGAGAAAATGAGCTCAGTGGAGAGAGAGAGAGAGAGAGAGAGAGAGAGAGATTGTTTTGTTTGGCAAGATAGAAAGTGAAAGAAAATGAAAAGGAAAATCTTTTCTTTGGATCCAAGGATTTTACAGTTTTCTGTTTCCAGCTTCTGATACACTGTCACTGCTTTTTCATTTTCTATGATGAATCTGAGTTTTTTTTTTTCTCTCTCTCTCTCTTCATCATTCCCTCGTTTCCGCTTCGCTCTTCTTTTTTTAAAAATTAAAAATAATTATTTATTCTCTTCTCTACGTTTTGCTCTCAGTTTCCATGTAGATGGTTTCACCCCGCCGCAGCTGTGCGCGTGTGATGCACGATAATATGATTAGCTCGTAGGATCCTGCCACGTGGGTGAGGTACCTCCGACGGCCCGTGAAGGAGAGTGGAGTGAAACTGTAGCGCTGTTTTCTATGTTTGTCATTTTCGTTTTATGTTATGCTATAATTACATGCCGATGCCATGGCACATGAGGCCCAAATCGGTGCAGTACATTCCCCAGTGACCCGACCCGATAACAGAAAATTAGTATCTTTTATGCGAATATATTAAAAGTAATTTGGATTTTAGATTGGATTTGTTCGGTTTGTAAAAATAAACGGATAAAATTTTTACGTCAAAATCAAAGCTAGCCTTTTTAATGGCACCACATTGTACATTTTAGTCTTACTTTAGGAAAAGTAGCATTTTCATGTATAATTTAAAATAATTTCAAGCCGATTTTAATTTGTTATGTTGATATACTCTTACTGTTGCGGATAAAAATACAATACTCATACGTAATTTAAATAAAGTTTTGGGGAAAAAGGTTTGGCACTTTATGCTCCAATTGAGAAGCATTTTGGCTAGAAATGGAAAAAGGAAAACACTTTGTGCTTTGATGGTTGTAGCTGGCATGAAGAGGCATATCCATATGATCATTTGTTGGTTTTATATTATCTTATTAGGAAAATCAAATCTCAGTTAATAGTCATTAACTAAGTCTCAGTCGAGTCGACAAGAATATGACACAACGTTAATTATTATACAATTTTCGCCAATTTTGTGATCAAGTATCATCCTCGTTAGTTAGACATGTCAACTTGTACCGCACCTGCTTGCAGGTTGCTTGTATTTGTTTTTTTTTTATAAGTAAACGTAACAACCGAGGCTTGAACCTGAGACATCGAGAGAAACAAGAGTTTTAAGTCACTTGCCCCGTTGATGGTTAACGACGCTTTGAACTTTGTTACGAGCGCTCTTATTCCTCCCGTGATCGATTTTCAATTTTGTTTCTTCTTCTTTCTTCTTCTAGCAAAAGGAATTAGTTTTGTACCAATTAATATATGCCACAAATGGTGATGAAAGCTTTCACACCAAGTTGAGCTTGTTCTTGACCAACCTTTTTCCAGCTGATTGATCAAGTATTCATGTGACTGAAAAAATGGCAGTCCAATGCATCCAGCATTCAACAATTGTAAGGATGATTGTGCCCAAAATAATGGTCAAATATGGGTGTTTTGACCACAATCCATGACATGCAAAACACCACCCACACCAAGTGGTCTCCACTCCACTGAACACATGAAAGAAAGCCCACATGGCCTAACAAGACTGAGTAGCCATGCACAGTGCACTCCCTCCCAAGATTTCAAATGCCAATTGCTAGCTACCATTTCAAGTTTCAACAGGATCACAGATGCTACTAGCCAACATGAGCAGGACTGTCTCAATCATATGTTCTTACCGGCTTAGACTTTGTGACTTTCGACAAAAACGACATGTTCATCAACGTCTCTGTTCGCTTGCTTTGTTTTCGAGAGCCTTCATATTCACAATCATCATAGACAACGTGTGTTGCATTCGTATCTTCAGTAAATACACCTACTAGAAAAACTAGACTCTCCTCAGTCAGAGGTTATGCACGGTTCCACTTCTTGCACATGCTAATATGCGGCCATCAACATGAGTACAATGATCTATATATCTCTTTTAGTTTCTAATCAAATCAAAATGGCATTTAGCTCATGGACCACTCATATGATTCCACCAACAACACATGGTGTGTCTTCAACAACCAAGAATTTCAGATGAATGCAATGTTGAACATCTCAAGAAACAACTGATCATAAAACATGTATAGTTTCTATAAATGAGGTGCATGGAATGATAGCTTTCTTTTTGAAGCATTTGGCATGAGGTGGTGGTAGGGCAGAGAGGAGCTGTGGTGACTGTCAATTACAAGCCATGATTGCAGCAAAAAGGAAAGTGAAAATGGCCCTTTTTTCATGGGAGGGAAGGAAAAAAACAAGGCAAGCATGTGATGCAACAACAAGTGTCTCCATTATCATTTCTTTTCTACACATCCTATGAAAGGAGAATACAATTAGAAAGAAGTAAATCATTGTTGGAGTGTATAGGTCATAGGGGTGTGGTGGGACATCGGATAGGAGCCATGATTGATTCGCATCAGTGGCTCACTCGTCAACACGCCTTATTCTATTCACATCAGTAAAAGACATCAATTTCGAGCCACTGTGTATGCAAAAACATGTTAGAGTACTGAGAGAAACCGTCCACAGACGTTAAAAGGATGGGATAGGACAGAATCGTATGTCGAGAACCTAAGATATTCCATTCATTTTCAGCAAATGGTACAAGAAAATAAAAAAAAAGGTTTGTAACTCACAGCAACGGAGTTTGCGTAGTCTAATATTCTGCTCAGTAACAGCAACATAGCTATCTTCAGCTTGCCCTGTTAATTACATACCTATTTATCGTTTTGATGGCGTTCCCAAGTGAATGAATCTCGCGATTCGGTTCTGTACCACGCTATTTACTTGCTGGAGACTCCTGGAATGCCATAGGAAGGTCCGTGGGTGAATTGGATATGATTATTGGGAGTATTTACAGATCTTCCATGCAAGTAGCACATGTAATTCCGATTCAGAATTATGTGGTGCAACTCTTTGCTCTCGCTATCACTTTGTGCTCAATGGTAGCAGCGGTGGAGATGGAGATCCACTGGTCCGATCAGGCAGTTCTGTAATAGAGACAATTCAAGCTTCCAAAGACACTCATAGAGACAAAATTTAACTGCTATTTGATCGAGAAAGTACCTGGCAATTTTCTATCAACAAAGAAAGCTACCAAATTTACAGTGTACCTGCACGGGAATCAAACAACTCAGCTTAACCAGACGAGAGAAGGATGATACTCCGTAAAGGTGTATTTCAAGAGCAAAACAGAATCCTTATTTTACCATGCGACAACAACATCAACTGTATAATGCTTGCGAGATGCTATAATCAAGAGGCTCTGAATCACAGCCAGAAGCCAAGCCAACTGCTTCATACACCTTCAAACATAAACCGGGATATTGCAAAACGAAGTTAACAAAGTAACCTTCGTATTAGAAAACATAATACAGCTACTAATCTACTATTATTAACACAAAGTATTTGCAGCAAGATGATCACCTCTTTGTGCCATACTTGTGGTATGTGAGTACAAATGATAATGTAAAAATCATGTGCGATGAAAAAATCAAATCGCCACAACCATATGTAACTCCTTGAACTGCACAACAATGTAAATTCAATGAGCATCAGGAAGTTAATTATGTAGTCAATAAGCCAGTAAATGGTTTGAAAACTAACGGCTCATCAAGAGCAGCGCAAGTGGATTCTCTGGAAGAGGCAGTGTGGAAAGACTCGAGCCCTGAAAGACAGAGTTTACCAGATTGTAAAAATTGCTCAAACCACTAGTTTAAATAGCATTAAGTAACAATTTCCCATGGTGTGAAGGGATCAGGAGACGGGAAGATGTCTAAGTGATAAGAAAACCATGCAAAATTTCATAAAATTCACCTCACGGCAATGGTAGTTTGGACCTGGAAGCTGAGTTGCAAAGAATGTGATTATCCGGAGCATTTGAGAAACCTAAACAGATGGAAGAAAAACACCTAAAGGAATTGTTAGGCAGAATCAGCTTAAGAACACCAGAAAATGTACTGCAACTATTCTGTCCCAGTGTTAACATGGACATTTCTAAATGAGGCAAAAAGCAACAATAATGACACGCAGAAACCAAAATTGAATAGTGTTAAATGCTAATGGAACTAATCTACACACTTACCACTAGATAGGCAAGAACCCTGCACCATATAAGAACTGTGTATATCTTTTTTATCTGGAACACAAAAGGGTGAAATGTCCACTGCAACGGGAGTAACATGTCATCAAAATCATGTCAAAATTTCAAAACGGCACCCAAATAAATTATTAGTCAAGCCATTAATACACAATAGCGTGTTCAAAGTCACAGATAACAATTGCAGGTCTAAATGCTACTTTCTTCAGAACATAAAATATAATTTTGCAACCATATCTACAAATTAACCTATTTAATTGCATCTAGTGCTTCTCATCTTCTTGTTAAAACAATAACTTTCCAACTCTAATGCTCCTACCCAAACTAGCATCTTCAACAGAGCAGAGATCACTCTAGTTTAATTCATTTATGATCTCTTTGGGACATGATAAAGACGGGAATCAGTTAAAAGATATTAACCCATACCGAGGATCTCTTGTCTCTACAACATAGAAGAAAAAAAAGGCACACACTAGGATACTGGTATTTTTTTTCCAGTTGTCCATTGGCAGGGCGTACCCGTAGATTAGACTGTTCATACTCTATAAACGATTCACCAACTACTGAAAGATATGACAATTTACTTTACAGAATGTTGATACGCAACTCTGAAAATACGAAGCACAAACTATTTATTTGAGTTAGGGAGACATTTTTGTAAAGTAGGGATAAGGTTACGTACGAAATTTACCCACCCCAGACACAACAATAGTGAGAGCCGCGTGCACTTGGGCATTGCCGTGTCAGTTTAAAATCTATTTTTTCTTTTAAGAGTGGAGGATGCTATGTGTTTCTCCATCTTCACTAGTTTATTCTAAAACAATAATGATGAAATTATAATTGAATAGTTGCAGAGCCTTACCAAGACAAAGGAAACAAAGAGAAAGGTGAATGCAGCCTCACTAACATAAGCTTTGTCTTGACCAAGTTCCTACAACGACACAAAAACAAAGCATGTAGATATGACTAGAGACTTAAGTCCAACTTAAGGAATCACTACACAAACTTTAAATTGGTACCCACTGGAAGAAGAAAAAACCCAAAATCCTGAAGAGTTGGTCCCGGTCGATGCAAATAATGAACTCCTCGAGCAGCCAATCCATGTATGTACTGTAAACAGAAGCTGAGTCATATTGACATCAATAGCAAAAGGAAAACCAAAAGGAAAAGTTTAACTGTTTAGGCTCTACACTCTCCAATAAATTTCAACCTGTTCAGTTTTATTTCTTTTATTTCGATTAACATCAAACAGCTAACCCAATCTAAAAGAAAAGTAAAAGATAGTGATTCAAAATCGAAAACTAAAAATTTCATGTCATACTTTAAAACTATTGTCAATACCCAAAGAAAAAAAAAACAGTGATAGAGACCATCATGAGTTTGGCTGCAGCTGCTTTAAAGGAACGTCTCGGTACATTCCAAGGCAGGAGACAATGAGAAAGTAAAATGTCATCATTCAGAGCAGGCTTCAATTTTTTGAGACTTAAGCAGCAAACAAAGGACCAATTGAAGTTATATTAGCACCATTGAAATTGCTGGACAAGTAAGCATCCTTAGCTAACTTCTCATGAAGAAAAACCATTTACTGATGAAGTTAAAATTTTCCTCAAGACGTACAGTCTTCAACCCCAAAGGTTGTGAGGGTACCAAAACCCACTAAACTTAAGACCATTGAAATAAAAATTTGAACTTTAAGGCTTAATAGAATACCCATATCTAATTATCTTCACTTGTCCTTCAAATTCCTTTGTTTTTACAAAATCCTTTTCAATAACAACAATACAAAACATCAATATCATTGAGGAGGATACATGTTTGCAAGACTTAGCTACCAAAACCAGCCAACTACTATCATCCACAGAAGTATCTCAGTGACCCACCAACCAATGCTCAAGACTCAACCAAGTGAGATTCAAAACCCAATATTATAAATAAAAGTTCAAAATCAACTCAGCAGTAGAGCCACTCATTTTCTGATAAAAATTCACAAATTCCAAAAGCTATTTTCTAGTCATCCCAATTCAGCAGGATCAGAAAAATAGCTGTAGAAATAAAATTTTACATAAACAGAGTTCAAAATGCAATTTCACAAACCTGACAAAAGAGTCCTCCAAGAATGAACTTCCAATTCTCGGCGAGAAGCGACAGCTCTATCGACGTCTCCGCGCAAATTTTCCTCCAAAGCTTCAATTTTTTTTCAAACAACAACCAAATCAATAAATCCCCCTAAAAGCACATTACAAAGGAAAATTGTAGAAAAATAATAATCATAAACCTTAGGAGCTTCACGAACAGAGAGTGGCATTTTTGAAACCCAACGTTAATGCCAGACATGTATCAACATTAAAAAGGTGAAAAATAAACTGTAAAATCTTCGAATCAAGAGAAAATTCTGAATCTTCTTAGAATTTTGAAAATTGGGTTGAGGATAGAATTGAATCTAACAAAAAAATATTTCTTGAATCCTTCGTGATTATGGTTTTTTTGGAGAAAGAGCAAGCAGTTGAGGATAAAATCAAAAAGAGGGAATACTTTACTGTGAAATTGTAAATTAATTAGGATAAAAAGAAGTGAAATTTTAGTTTAATACTTCGATATAAAGCAGGTTGTCTTTTAACTGAACTTGTCATTACCTGCCCTAATTACCTCGGTGGAGTGATCGCAAGGAACTGGTTCACTACTGGTGTCTTGAGTAAATGAAATGTGAACCGTTAGATTATAATACTTTTTTGCAGCTTACCTACATATGATGACACGTGTCGTATCTGTATATCCTTTTTTGTTTTTTTTTTTTAATTACAGTATTTATTTATTTAGTTCTTCTGGGTCATGAATCTCGCGGTTTATTTAACCGTTTTCTTTTCGTTTCACCAAATCAAAGTAAAAAATTCAGTGCAACAACGAAATATGAAACACTTTTCTGGGTTTTTATGCTCAATTTTTTCAGGATAATTAGAATATAAAATATGAAACAGAGAATATTTTTCAACTAATATCAGATCTTGGTAAACCTTACACAAACATTTAGTTAGTGCCAAAATAGTGATGCGTGATATGTGTTGGTTCTAACTAAAGGTGGCAATTTTGGGTTTCAGATCGGGTTTGGGTCAAGTTTGTTCGTGTTCGGACTAATAAACCCAAACCAAAAGGTGAAAGGTCTTTGGATTCAATTGATTCTCGGGCCGCGGAATGGGCCAGGTTTCACTTTAAAGGTATAAAATGTGTGAATTCGTGAAGAATTGCCCGATCTGATCCGGTCTGAAATTTCAAAAGTAAACCCGCCCGACTCGAAAGTTGGTCGGATCGTATTGTGGGTGCCCACAGCCCACAGATTTGAGTCAAAATTGCCGACTCTAATTCTATCGTGCAGAATGTGTTACGTCATATTCATGTCAATCGTGTCGTGTCAACATGGCCAACTTAGTCATCATGTTAAACATATCGTGTTCATGTTCAACACGATTACAAAACGTATCCTGTTCATT
Organism: Pelargonium nanum; assembly: GCA_036897485.1. Classification (NCBI taxonomy): domain Eukaryota; kingdom Viridiplantae; phylum Streptophyta; class Magnoliopsida; order Geraniales; family Geraniaceae; genus Pelargonium; species Pelargonium nanum. The sequence goes on along the minus strand of JAYMTF010000842.1, from coordinate 7,141 downwards.
CTCATTCACATTCCAATATTTTATAATCCAAACGGTACCCAAAGAAAAAATTCAGTCAAGGTTGAGTAAAGAGCAAACTATCATTTTACTCAAAATATGCACAGTTACACTGATAAAGATAGCTTCCCTCAAAATACAATTGATACTAATTCTATTGTATAAACTATAAAGTAACACAAATGCAAAGCTCCTGGGATCCCTAATGTGTTCCCATACCATCAGACAAGGCCTTGCAAATTTACAGATTATTTACCCATTCAGCTTCACATTATCAATTACATATAGAGTAACAGATCATTGCATCCAGATTGTGCTAGCCAACTGGAGATAAATATGTACCTGTACATTATACTTTAGACCCTCCCCACTGGAGAAAGAGGTGGATATGAGACATATCTTGCAGGAAGCTCTCCTTCTACTTGGTTCACAGCTCGGGTTCCATCGTTTCGCGCTGATATGGTTTCTTCAGAAGCTTTTTCTTCAAACAAGTCACTTGATTCTGAGAATTCACATAGTTTCCTACCATCTAGGATTGCTATACATGTGGAGAATGCTTGTAAGAGAGTGAGTGATGAATTGAACTCGACTGAAAAGATACCATCTTTGAACGGGGCCAAGCTGAGAGCGGGCTGGGTTTCTTCTAATCCTTCCTGTGGATGAGGTTTCAAAAGAAGAAAATTTTATGTTAGTTCACAAATCACAACTACCAGCATAAGGCCATGGAAAAATTGGCTTGGTGTAAGCAAAAGATTGCTACCTGGGAGAAAAGCTCGAACTGGTCTTTGAGAGAAGATGAACTCGATTTCTTAGTGAGTTGTTGGTTCGAGTTTGTGAAAATTTGAAGTTTACAACCCAAATCCCAACCCCCACAATCACATGATCCTCCTGATCTCCAACGCTGGACCAGAGATGACGGTTCTCCTTTACTTGGAAGACTATGGGTGCCACTTGGGAGTATGACTGTTGTTTTGATACTTTCTTGATCACTGACAAGAGGCTGATTGTGTCCACTGTCTCCAGAATAAGAAAATCGCCTCGCCTTTGGAAAATGCTCTTCTAAGCCGATACCTGAGAAATTGTTGCTGTTGTTGCTTTGACACCCATCTCCAATTGAATTTCGGTGTATCTTTTTCGGCATCTTGACAACAATAGCTGCAAGCTCGTCATTTGGCACGTAGTTTGCTGTTCCCTGATCTTCCTCTCCCAGTTCCACAGAAAACAATACAAATTCTTTTACCCTACAGTGATCTGCAGAGTTTGGTCTGGCGAAATTGGACATGTGAGCATCGAAAACTTTCATCTGAGCAACAACATCAGGGATGTAATCGTGACCTTTTCCTTTGCCTCCTTGACTAATCCAACCTCCCTTTTTTTTCTTAACTTCTCTAATGGTGAAGAATGTATAGATGCAGCTGTGGTCATCCTTCCTCGAGGTGCTGAACTTTAATGTAGCTGCAAAAATGTCACTGTCATTATCAACTGCAAATGTGAAAAGAGGCAGTCCATTCTTGACAGCTACTCGCAGAAGGGCTTGAAGAGTTGATGATCCTTGATTCTTGCTCTGACTGGTATTGTTCACATTGGTTTCCCTACAAGCATTCAAATCTAATTTTCCTTTTCCCAACTGTGCATGATCCGTTGACATGGAATCTTTCTGTGATGGCTCAGCTAATTGTCGGCAACTTGCTGCCTTTGGCCTCATCAGTGGATCCAATAATCTTCTCAGAGGGCTAGATCTGGCTCTGCTTGTAGAATTTGATTTACTATTACTTGAGCAGTCCAAGCTAGTAGAAACTACAGTGTTCTCTGAAACAGATTTAGCAGCTGGGATAGATGCCGAGGCCATCTGTGGCTCGGTTAAACCCTCCTTGCTGCCAGAATTTTTGCTTAGCCTACCCATACCAATGCTAAAGCGACGAAAAGGTGATGTGCTTCTTGGCTTTTCAGCTGCTGCTTTGCTAGCTTTCATATCCAAATCCTTGGAAGGCTCCTTTCCAATTGAACTTGGGAGTGAGATGGTTGGTTTTTTCTCTTGGAGATTTCTGCTTCTGGATGGACTGATTACTATCTTAGTCGAACGTGATACCAAGTGACATTTGGAAGATGGAAGATTTACACTCTCTGCTTCTAGAAAACCAGGCTGTTCCGAATGTGAAAATTCATTGCTGTCAACTGCACGAGGAAGTGGGCATGAGTGTGGAATACCAGGCTTGTGCTCTACATGGTATGCTTCCTTAGATCTCTCTGAAAAGCTCATTCTACTTGCTTCTACTGGTCGTCGATCAAACATACTTGTTTGACCAGAAACCTGAGATTCTCCATATGGATTATTCTGTGGAAGGTCTCTTGGCGTCAGGAGAACCACTGTCTTTTGTCTTTCAGGGACAACTTGACCAACAATATTTGAATTCTTCTCTTGCAACTTCTCTGCTCTCCTTCCAAATTCACCATCTTGAGTCTTCATTTTCTCCGTTGCGGATGATACCACCTCATAATTTATCTTCTTTGGCATGGCTCTACTTTCTCTGCTGATATTTGGGTCTGGCACTTTATTCTTGTGTTGTCCCAGCTTAACTTCATGGTTTTTGCTAAACGGCTGATCTGTGCGGATGAACTTGAGCTTCCCATTCGCAGAGTTACTTTGGGGAGCTTTGAGATCTTGGAACTTCCCAACATTTTCCCCAGAGGATCTAGCAGCAGAAGTATGACCATCTAGTGGAGATGCCATCAGATGATATTGCAATGAAGGACGCCGCGTTCGTTCATGGGAAGGAGAGCAACTAGGTCCTCTGCTAGAATGGATTGATGATACATCTGTCGAGAAATACGAGGATGTATTACTACTCGACGGTGAACACCTGCTACTTCTGCTTGGAATCTGCTTCTGACTGTACTGCCATTTTTCAAGAAGCCCCCAGTCAAGGACCCCAACATTTAAAACTTTCTCTTGGGGCTTTTCTCCTCTCTCCAGATAACTTGGCACACTTGACATGTACTTAACAAGCTCTTCTTCTTTAGTAGCCTTTCTATAAATCTGTTGCTTTTGCTGGTTACATGAAGATTGAGGTGGAACATCTCTTCCATTATTTGTAATTACATTATGGAGATCCGCATACGACAAACCAGGCTTTTCTGTTTTCAACTTCTCATGCAGCTTTAGACTCTGGCTTGCTTGGGGTCGTATGGTGTTCTCATGAGTTCCCGAGGATTGTTGATCCCTGAATTTCTTTTTGAGATCTAGATGGTATTCCATAGACTGAATAGGTTAGAGGAAACCAGACTTATATCAGACCCGAGTATATGATTCAAATATTTCAGCAATAGCTCGCAGGGAGGAAAGTCTAGATCTTTCTTCTTCAGCAACGCCTCTCTGCAATAAATGATACACACGTCAAAATTGACAGAAATGGATTTTTAAGCATACAAACCGGTGTTATATGAACACAATATAGAGACAACAAGTACAGTTTTCCTTCGTAATGAAGTTACTAATTGACAGATGGAATTTCCCTTTTCTTGATAGACCAAACCAAACAAACATATGCAGAGTATTTAAGTAATCAAACTCGCTTAGACAACAAGCAAGCAATAACTATCATTAGAAGTGAAGCTTTCATAACTTTTCTCATTAAATAAAGATATTGTAAGCCACAGCAAATGCATTCTTCGCATTCACTAGAATCAAAGTGGCTTGGCAAACGTAACTACAAGGACAGCTAGAACATGACATAACAACTGTCAGACTTCTATTACTAGTTATAAGACGTTAAAACAAACATTGGTATCTATCATTAGAATACGCAAACCTTTAAATGCAACAGGCAAAAATATAAGCCTATAGTTTCTAATAATCAAATAGGTGATAACACTTTGAACAAGAACAGGGAAGCTTCTATTGTCGAGGGATAATCCATATTCCAAAGGTTTTTCTGAGCTCTCTGGTGCAGTGTCTTGGGAAGTCTATCTTGAAGAATGTTATCGATTAACAATGCTCACCTCTGATCACACAATTTGCTTCTCAAATAATCCAAGATTATGAAGTAGCTTTCAAATCATCAGCTTCTCAAGGAAAACAATATAGTCAATAAAAGGGTACTCTTCCAAAATCACATCCCAAATCTACTGGTCACTTTGTAGCTTAATGTCAATTTAGAAGGATGAATGTGCAAGAGACTCAAGCACAACATAATGTCACGATTCTCGAAATTAAACCGAACCCTTAGCTTACGATCCAGAGAGCACTCAGCCACTCAATTGATTGACACACTTCTACTGTAAACCCTCGTGAGTTAACATCCACGAGAACAATGATACTTAAAAGTGAAAACTAACATAGCAATGAGTGGTTTGAAATAAAGTTCAAATATTTGCCACCATTGTAGCTTAATGACAATTTACAAGGATGAATGTGCAAATCAAGCACAAGATAATGTCACGACTCCCGGAATTAAACTGAACCCTTCGCTTACGATTCGGAAAGAACTCGGGAAGAGCATTGACCCCACTCAATTGATACTGAAAAGTGAAAACTAACACACCAACATGAGTGGTGTGAAATAAAGTTGAAATTTGCCACTTGTGAACCCATATCTCCGGAACAGGACAGTATAAAACAACTGGTTATATAGCATAGACAAGGAAATATGGTGGAGGAGCCATGCTGAGCCAAGAAATTGGGTGGTCCATCATGAAAACCATGTTAATAAAAGATAAGGCTAGGGAAAAAAATACGTCTTCGTCGATGCATACAAAGATCCGAGCAATTCAAATCCTGAACACAATAAAATTCCAAAATTCAAACGGCAAGGCCACGTTTTTTCCAGGAAAATGAAAAAAGCAAAAGGTTATTTTCCTCTTTCCTAATTTTCCCCAGAACCAAACACTGTCCTAATTGCTTCAAATCAAGCAAACTGACCAGAAACACACACAAATTCAAAATAAGAATTTGAAAACAACCACACAAAAAACAAATCACGGACCAGTAAAATTCCATAAAACGCGTACTTGGAAATTTTCTCTGAACACACTCAAATTCCAAAATTTAAACGGTGAGGCCTCGTTTTTTCCCCGGAAAATGAAAAAAAAATAAATAAAAGAAGAAGTTATTTTCCTCTTTCCTAACTTTCCCTAGAATCAAACACTGTTCTAATTGCATCAAATCAAGTAAACTAAAAACCAGATTTCCATTTTCTCTTTAAAAAAACACACACGAAATCTTAATAAAAAAATTCAAAACAACCACAAAAACAAAATCATGAACCAGTAAAGTTCCAACGCGTACGTAGAAATTTTCTCTCATGGAACGAAAATGGAGCAGAGAGCACGCACCAGGTTCAAATACTGGAAATGCAGCAGCAACAAGCAGCATTCACGGTAACTCGGCGCGCTCGAAGACGGAGCACGGCGTGTCGGTGGGCCATTGGCGACCGAGTGAACTCGGTCTCCGAGATCGATCTGAGAAGCAAAAACGGAGTCGCAGAAGGCAAAGGAGAGAGAGAGAGAGGCGCGTTCTGGTTCTCGTAATCCCAATGCGTTGCCTTTTTCTTCCCCAAACTCCAAAGCCGGAGAGAATATTAAGCAAAAAGATGCCAAACGCAGAGTGAGCTCTGAGCTCTGTTTGGAGGAGAGAGAGAGTGTGTGATTTTTTCTTGCTGGAGCTGCTCAGCTCAGTAGTTAATTGCAGTCAAAGAAGAGAAGCGAGAGAGAGAATCAATCAATCATTTTCATCGGACGGCTAGGAAGAGCGCGAGCTATCAGGTGATCGCATCATAGGAGCCGCAAGGAGGACCGGAGGTGGGGACCACTTCCGAGACATCATTTATTTGGTTCCATTCATCTGTTCCGGTAAAAAGTTTGATGGGGTGGTGTGGGCCCCCCGGTACGGAGGTGAGCTCATTGGACCGTCCGATTGGAGCTGAAGTCTCGATTAGATTCTGAGATTTAAGGATTGATAGGATTTTGTGGTTTTTTATTTTTTATTTTTTAAATATAGTTTTCTATCCTTTTTTTGTTTAGTTTGATTTTAGCTAATATTGGTCTAATTACGTATATTATGACAATTGGCGCAAAGATGACGTGGTTATTATAGCCTTATAGCCAACAATTGGTCAATTGCAACAACAAAAATTAACTTGAGAAGATTTTTTATTAATCCATTCTCGGAATCAAGAGTATTCAAGATGGTAATAAGAAAACGAATACATTCTCACATAGTTTGGTCTGACACTGAATAAAAGACTTAACAAATATATAAGTTGTTTTATTTGCAGACTTATAAGTAAAGGTAAACATCCAACTTTTAATAACACAAGACATGCTTTGAAGTTTGAACATAGATAATATCAAGACCAAAATAGTTGCTATTGTTTGGAAAATAACAATTGTTCCTTTATAAAGCAAGTGTTGGATTTTTCTATTTCTAAATGAGTATAGATTAGTTAATGTTTGGTTATTTTTCTTCTAATCTCATGTGTTATTGTTGTAAGCAGAATTAATTTTTTCAATTCATGTTGTAATGTTTTTTTAAAATAATTTATATATGACTAACATATAAAAAGTGAACATTCATTTCGAGACAAAATATAATATAATATAAAACTTCTTTGAGACATATAAATTATATGACATCACTAAAGATTACTTCTTCCGTCCTAAAATGTGTATCATGTTTCTCTTTAATTTTTTTCTTAAAATAAATGTCATGTTTCTTTTTTTAGTAGGTTAGTTATAATTTCATGTGTATGTTCATTCTGAATACACATTATTTATATTCAATAAAATCCTATAAATTAATTACTCAATTTTTAACTCTATCATTACAATTTTTTCTCGAAACATATAATTACACGAAACTCAACTTTCAATTTTTTACTTTTATCAATGTACCGAACATAATTAATTTTTTGAAACAAATTGTTACTGTTTTTTCCTCCTTCTCGTAACTCCTTACATTTTATCATCAATGTTATCAAACAAGGACTTAAGAAATCAAAATATTTTTCTTTATCAACAATATACTCCATCCGTCCCAAAATGAGTGTCCTGTTTGTCTAAATTTTTTGTCCCAAAATGAGTGTCTGTCTCTATTTTTAGGTTATTATATTATTGTTTTTCCCATATTACCCTTATCACTTATGCAATA
>JAYMTF010000841.1:0-29394 GCA_036897485.1 Pelargonium nanum | reverse complement strand
AAGTTACTGTTATCCATCAAATATCATGATTATCATCATCAAATATCATTTTTTTAGTCATATGTTTTTCCTTCTCTATTCTTTCTCACATGTTTTATTTCTTCTCAAATTGATCACTTGGATCTCTACATTTTTCATTACTCTCATTTATTCTTATTTTCCAAATTAATTTTGTTTTACTTATTAGTAAATGTAATTTTTCTTCAAGACGTGCATGTGCGTGACTGTCATTAGATTATAAAAAATGTCAATTACAAATTATAGTAGTATAGTGTTTTTCGATGAAATTTATTGAATTTAGTTTTTTTCTTAATTAAATAAAAATATTACGAATTGTGAATTTAGTGTAATTATTTATTTTAATTCTTGAATATGATACAAGTATTTGAATTTTTCAAAATAAATTCTATTTTCTTTAAACAAGGTTTTTTTAATAAGATCTTTAAACAAGTTAATATAAAGATGATGTAATTATATACAATACGATGTATTATTCGAGACTATTGTACAATGATGAAATTGTTGAGATTGCTAACATTAAACTGAATTTTACTATATTCATAAAAACTATGTTTCTATAGTAGATTACCAATACCTACTAACATATGAAAACCAAGAATAGTATGGATTAGAGTGATTATATAGTAGTCTATGTCATGAAGCGTGTAACCGATTCTCAACATACACACACACTCATATCAAAGATTTGTGATGAAGCCAAATACATGAATAATTAAATAAATAACTCGCATTTTTTCCGTGTCTTGGCACTACACGAATGACGATTAGTGTGATAAATAAGTTAAATATATCGTGATTTCGAGTAATCATCATCTCATACTTCTTCTTCTAAAAAAGTGAACATCATTTAAAAATATTTAATAAAAAATTTTAGCTACTCATATTTTGATATTATCGTAACTCTCCGTGCGACGCATGGGATCTCAATCTAGTTCTTCTTTATATTTCCTGATATCTTCAACATAACTCACAACTCTCATTCATTTTTATATTTATTTTTTACATGAAACACCGCTTATTTTATACGAGTAATTAATTATATATATCATCCCCTTTACAGACAGCTTTGCAAATGAAATTAATGCACACACAATTAACACCAAAATGAATTGGGACTTTAGTTTCACAAATCTAACCTTCGATGTCTTCTTCTTATTAAAAAAACATTATTTGCTCTCATAACTTAATAATATAATAGCAATCAGTTGATCTAACAAATTCACCTATTTTTCACTAAATATTTTAAATCCAAACCCTTTTCAAATAGGATTCAAACTAATTTTTGTCAATCTGAATCCTTTAAGCTATCTCTTTCACACATTTTTTCATCTTCCCATTTTACCTACGTGCAACAATTTAAAATTATTGTAAATAATTTGTCAATTATTTTACAAGTGACTTACTTGATCAACGCAAAATGTACATATGTTTTAAAAGTGAACACTCCACGTAAAAAATTCATAAATAATAATAATAATAACAACTGGTGTGTGTTGTATCATGTTTTAGTTCTTTTAAATTCTAAAAAAAAAATCGCCATATCACTTAGTTAACAAAATTGTAAAAATTCAGTAGAAATGGCATTTTTCTTATAACAAAAGGATAAATAAACTCAAAAAGTTGGGCTAATATTAATCATTCATAACCAATCATATAGTTTCTACCAGCATCCCAACACCAATTGGCCAAGAGAGATAGGAACAAAATAGCCAAAACATTCTCAACCAAACCCAAACTTCACAAATATATAAAAATTGGGCAACATGCCTATAAAACTAGCAAACTTGCCCCTCACAGAAAAATACTTATCCTGGCACATACCTTGCACATTATATAGCAGTTTTTGCCACATTGTATCAACCTCGGCCGCGACCTCCACCTGTCACAGACATATAAAAAAAACATAAGCATTCTCATTTACAGAAAATTTATTTTGGATGAGTGTGGGGGTAGAAAAGTCTTTTTACCTCTGCTTCCACCGGTTCTTCCACCTGAGCCACCTCTGCCACGGCCGCCGCCAGGGCCCTTGGTGCCTCCATCATCTAGACCACGCCCAATTCCACCTTTTGCTTGCCGGCCACCAGGACCTTCCTCCCTGCCTCTTCCTCTTCCGCGCCCTAGTACACCAGGAGGCCTCCTATCTGGAAAGGTAAGTTAACAAAACAAAACGCAAAATTATAACCAATTTTCTCACAAATGTGATGCTCGAAGACAACAAAAGACCAAGAGTACAAAATGATACCAACATAGTGTTGATTAACAAACCAAAACCCAAAATTTGAAAGCAATTTTGATTTTATACCAATAAGATCCCAGGGTTGGTAAAAAAATTCATATTGATATCAGTTTACGCTAGTTCAAACAAGTCTGGAACAGATTATTAAAACCATGCAATGTGTTACTCGGTGTTTACTTATTTATGATTCCTAAAAGGATGTTTCTTTGGAATAAAGAGTGCCAAGATTTGTTGAAGTGACATTGCTTTCTTTGTTAACATCTCCCATTCAGAAATCAAGGAATATTAGCACATATGAGTTTTTCACTTTTGACAAGAGAGTAACGAATACCTGAGCGGCTCTTGGTTTCTTCTTGAACTTTATCGATCACCTGCAATGCAAGAACTCAATCAGAACCGTATCAGTTGAAGTAAAAACAATATAAAAGTGAACACACAAAGTGTGCCAATACTGTGGCAGAATCTAAGTAGATATGAAGCATACAAGAGCAACCCCAAGAAATCCCAAACTCGCCAGACTTGTAATCAGAAACATCATCGTGACTGTGAAAAGTGAAAACATATAGATCAACAGGAAAGAGCATCTAGTTACTTGCTACTCGTGTGGTTGAAACTCTTAACGTGATGAAGAAGCAAGTACCAACCCAAGATTGTCTTTAGACTAAGTATGCACTATGCACCTCTGGTTAATGGAATTTTAATTCATCTATCAAAATGAATCAGTTTCTGACTATAAAAGGCTCTTTGAATACCACAAAAGGCACACAAGAAGTTTCCTTCAAACAAGTATAATTGTAAACATGACCAACACAAATGAATCAAAGACGAACCATGCGAATCACAACTACGGAGAGTAAAGGTTTACGAAGCTTTAGATACATGTTAAGCTACTATAGCAAAAGATAGAATATTTCAAACATACTTCATCAGGAACACGAAGGTACTTGATAGTATTCCCACGGATGTAGCATTCAGGCATTCGCCAAAACCGGTCTCCATCCTACATACATCAAACACCCAAACAAATTTAATGAGGACAAATTCCAACCTTTATTACAAAAACTCACAATTCAAACAAAGAAGGTTCATGGAATTATATATGTTACTTTAGAGGTGCATATGACTTCACGGAGGTGGATGTTCATCCAAGTATCACAATTAACCAAATGTCCATTGTACGTCTCACCATTCTTCAGTTCCACAAGCTGTTACAACACACTAACCATCAATTACACAAATCACAACAGCTTCAATTTAATGGATGTTACACAACAACTAAGGCAAGACTAAAATGCCTAACCATGGGATGCCCTTGTGCAGTCTTGAGTAAGGAAAGAGGCAGCTGCAATAAAGATACCACACAGTGAGCATCAAATAGGAAAAATATACATTATTTTTTCTTTTTCTTTTTCTATTTTTAAATCGCAAACATTTCACAATTTTTTTAACCCACCTCAATAGCACTGGATATAGGAAATTCAGATATATAAAAAGAAGGTTAAGTTTCAAATGACTCTATACACGCATATCATAATTGACACCCAACTATTTTTTAAATCACCATTGATCCTTAACTATTCAATTTCATGATCTAGTGTCCCAAATTCTATCTTTTGATAAAATCTAACTAACAATTTTTAATTCAATTCAATGCATCGTATATATGCATTTCAAATATAAAGAGGGTTACATGTTTCAACTGTTATTCAAATATTCATTGATCATTATACTATTTGATTTCATGATCTAGTGTCTCAAAGTCTATCTTTTGATCAAATAGAGCTATAATCTAACTTTGGTTTAGTCTCGTATTTTGCACTAGCACATGCAAATTTTGATAGCACATGGTGAGCATCAAGAATAAAAAAGAAAAAAGAAAACACTTTTTGAAAATCAATAGAACTTCACAATTTTTTTTAACACAACTCAATAGCACCAGATACGGATCATTTCACAAGTTTCAAATGATCCAATACACATATCATTCTTAACCCCTCAACTATTCACCACTGATCCTTTGATGTCTCAAAGTCTATCATTGGATAAAACTTAGGTCTCATATTTTGCACTAGCACCCACAAATTTTGAGAAGAGAAGGATGTTAAATTTATTTACGTATAGTTGGTGATCATTTATAACACTAAACCTACAGAAATATTTATTTTACTTTCTCCTAAAACCACTAAAAGTTCACAATAGCAACGGATATAGGCATGAGGTCAATCTCAACAACACAGAATCTGAAGCCAAGTTATGATAGAGTGAGAGACGTACCATCTTTTAGGGCACAGAGTGGAGCAGAGCCGAGCTGAAGCAAGAAATCAAGAAACCTGAAGCGAAATCAAAGACGAGCAAACGATAAGCAAATGCTGAAAACGATACAGTTCAGAAACCCTAGAAACTATGGAGAGCGAGAGAATGGAGCGAAAATTCAAACTTAAAAAGCGAAAAAAGCTTGAGCTGAAAGATCAATTGATCTTCGGTCCAAAACTGAAGTAGCAATCGAAAAGAAAATTGAACTCACAGATTCGATGGAATTGACAGCGAAAAGAGCAACGAACGGTGATTTTCTCTTCTGCTTCGAGCTCGTCTTCTTCGGAGAGAGAGAGAGAGAGAGAGAGCTGAGACTGTAGCTCCGCTGAAACTTTTCAGTTATTGATTTTTTTTAGGTGTCAGCGGCTATAAATAGTGATTAGTAATTAGTAAATTACCAAAAACTCCTCAAGATTTTCAAACAATGTCATTAACGAAATACGTTATTTTCATATACTGTTTAGGTTTAATAATTTTGATGTGTTCGTGTCAAATTTGTTTATGCCTCTAATATGTTTGATTAAACGATATTATATTCAAGGATAAAAATGTAATCTTGTAAACATGTTGAGTAAAAATTAAAAAATTATCTTATAAATTAAATGGCTTAATAGATCATGCTGTGTAGGGGTCAACATCAAGTCATCAATAAAGTAATTATTATTTTATTCTACGTTAACTATCCCGTTACTATATATAATATTTCAAACATACGACATTAATATGCTTTTTATTTGCGTTAAAAACCGTAAAAGCTAAAATCTAGAAACTATTTGAATTTTGGAAAATGTTTTAAGATTGAGCTTTTATTTTGTGTAAAATCGATCTTCAGTTACGCGTATGAAATTATATTAGTTTGAAATAATATGTATACTAAAAAGACCATTTGAAAAATAAAAGTAAAGGACTAATACAAAAATTATGTTATAAATTATACAACAAGAATGTTGTCCAAAGCATTGTAGATAACCTATATACAAAATTCTAGGAGATTTACAAAAGTTGGTAGTACAAAAATAATATAGCTTTGTACACACAAAATTCACTAAAAGAACCTTCACAAGTTTGTATCTTCCAAAGTTCTCTACTCACCTTCTGGCCTCCTGGTTTTGCGCAAAGATGTCAGGTCCACCAAATGCCGCATCGTCGGGCGGCCGTGCGGGCAGTTCCAAGGCGATCTAAGGCCGGCCAAACGCTCTAGTATCTGTACAAATCGAGTAAATTTTGTATGACGGTTTTGTCATAAGTGTAAGTAGTTGTCATTAATATGATGTATGAGAAACACAAATATGATACATTTAACAATTGTGCTGAAATATAGAACTCTGCACGAATCGAGTAAATTTTGTACGACGGTTTTGTCAAAAGTGTAACTAGTTGTCATTTCGTGTTGACGAGTGGTATTCGTGTTGAGCATTGAACGTGTGATGCATGAGAAAACACAAATATCATACGTTTAACAATTGTGTTAACCCATTGTTGGCCGGCTATTCTTACAGTTCCAAGGCGATCTCCGGCAGATCGAGTAAATTTTGTTTTACTGTTCTGTCGTAAGTGTATCTAGTTGTTAATTCGTGGATGTGTCGTGTTAGGGTTGACCGTTGAACATTTAATAGTCGTGTTTAAATATAGAACATGAACACCAAACCTAGTTTAATAATATCATGTTCTCATTGTCATGGCCTCGGAACAGAAATGAGGTGAAGTGTAGTTAATGTTGCTATCATTTTTTGCTTCCACTTTCTTGTTTTAGGTGTGTTGGATTTGGAGCTGGTAATGAGGACTCGACCCAACGGGCACTAAAATCCAACTCACATTCTTGTGGGTTCGTGTTTTGGGTCGGGTTTGCCGCGGGAGGAATGCGGATCCATAATAGAATCCGCAAACCACACCTCTTGTAGGCCGGGTTCGGTTAAGTCTTATCAACCCGACCAAACCCGAATTGCACCTCTAGATGAGAGTAAAATTGGAGAGGAAATGCAGATATGAGGGGAGATTAAGTGATTAGCCTAAACTATGGTTTAAATGTATTAAATTACTATTTTACCCTTCATTGTGTAAAGGTGTCGTACGTGATTCACGTGTACAACACAAACACGACACAATAATGTGTCGGACTCTCCAACAAAATGTGGTGCTCATGTCAAGTCGCGTGTCGTGTCCCAAATTGTCAACGCTGAGGGTAACTATCTACAAGTTGGAAGTTATAGTGTTACCTTTTGCATTTCATTTCTGTTTAGAGGATCTCCGATCATAACAGATGATCTACACGCACGCGATGCAAGCATAGCGCGAACCCTAGGAGGGCAGAGAGAATCGGTACTGTCCATCTTGTAACAGCCAATTAATGAGCAATCTCCTTGGTTATCGGAAAGAGTAGATATTAGGTCCTTCACATCTGCACGAAAAGGAGCATACGAATCATTTTCCAGCGAGTGGCATTTCATTAGCAAGAATTGAAATTCTCTTTCGGGAATGAATGTTGAGACACTACAATTTATTGTCTAAACCACAATGATCATGTAGAAAGTTTCTCCCGAAGAGAGTGAAGATCCTTGAATTAGAGTGAAAATATTGACCGGGAAAGAAAATTGTAATAAAGAGTCATGGAGAATCAAAAACACACAATACCTTCGACTCCAAAGGTTATATTTTTGCTGAAAGGTACGGCTTTAAGTTTAAAATGTTTTCCGGGAGGAGCGTGCAAATCCTCTTCCAACACGAAACCATTTTTCCTGATATTTGGAGAACATAAGGAACATCATGTAGAAAATAATAAAATATTTCAAGAAACAATTTCGGTATCTCTGAACCTTCTAAAGCAACTATAGCTGTAACCCAGAGTCTATAATCTTTTTAGCGACTTATATAATGCAATTGTGAAGGTTTTCAGAAACGACAACAATGCCATTTCCCGAATAATGTTGAATTGGCTAAATGAATCCATTAGCAAAACTCTTCGTGTGAAGTTTTTCAAAAACAAAAGGATAACAATAGCAAATGAATAAAAATGACCGCACCTGATTATGTCCATGTGCATAGAAGCAACCACTTCTTCCTCAGGAGATAACTCCAACCTCAATGGCCTAAATACGTCATTTTGGAACATAGGGAATCAGATAATATCTATTATGCGAATGGGATTTTAGTATAAAAAAGAAAGCATATAGGAACATATGAACTTTATGTGTTGTTATTGATGCTAAAGCTAGTAAGTTCAAAAGATTCAATAAATCAACAAAAGTTTAAATCATAAACTCCTCACCGAAGCAAAGGCTGCTGATTCAAGATGGTTGACTGAGACAGACGCTCAAAATTGAATTTCTCATCGGCAGCATGCTGGAGATAGAGAGAACTTTATCAGGAGTTCCCATGAAAAAATCATCCAAATCCAAAACAGAATATGGAATGATGAAGTATTTGCAGAATCTTCAGTGAGAAGAGTGATAGGGTAATATAGGTATTGAAAAAGAAAGATTGTTCGATGCATGCACTAGAAATTACCTGATCAACGATAAATAAATCTTGATCCAACTTCCCAATGATAAATCCGAGATTGAATTGCCCAATGACCTGTACAGCACAAAAACTTATTGGTAATTCATTTCCAATCAAATGTCCCATAAGTACATAAAAACTAAGACCAACGAACCAGTGAAGCATATACTATCACAGGATGGATTTTGTACCCAGTACTCCCCGCGAAAAGTTACTTCAACATACAGGTGCTTAAGCCCTCTCGTTATAAAATAATAACATTACTAAAATATATCAAAGAATTATGCATGCTGATGACGGTGTTCGTAATTATAAATATACTACAGTTGTACATGACCGAAGGTGCCACTTCAAATATGACCAAAGCTATACATTTCAAGCAGAATCAATGAGGCAGTCAAATAGTCATACAACAACCTTCATTCTACCAAAATCTTCCTTTCTGAAAAGCCTTTCCAACTCAGTAGTTGCAGCAGCTAGAGCCCTTGCTTTTCGGTCTTCATTTTCTGATTGGGAAAGTTCCAGTGTTGCAGCCGTATAACACCTAAGAGGACAATTAGATTCAGTCATAAAAAAGAATCAAAAGTATCCAACCATGAACGAAAGTCACCATTATCTAAACCTTTTCATATCCATTCGTCTATGCGTATAACTGCTGGATTGGGATTGCAATCTTGATAACCTCATCTGCCTCCTTGTCCTTAGCTCTTGAAAACTAAATTGCAAGGTGGAACAGATATTTTGGCCAGAAGAAGGCACTGGAACATCTAAACGTGAACTAGATGACTCTGACGGAGCAGTATCAATGAGAAGATCTTCTGATACGTCTTTAACATCTTTGCACGACAAAGTAGTCAATGCTGCACCAGTAAGGGGTATGCTTTTTTCTTCGTTTTCCGAGTTCTGAAGATGAAAAAAATGAACTTAGATGAAGAAAAATTTAGGTTGCCCAACACGTAACCACTCCACTATTAGACTAATACACTGTGAACTAAGACGTTTCTGTTTTAATGTTTACATGAAAACGCTCCAAAGTTTCTCTAGGCTTGGATTTAACTACATAACGAAGAAGATTCCTACACATGAAAATGCAATGTGATAATAACAAACTTCAGCCTTATAAAAAATGCACGTACCTTTTCCGGTTCTTCATTATTAGTACTGCCTCCAGAAGTTAGTGGATTTCCCGTTTCAGAGAGGATCTTGTCTGCTCCAAAATACTTAGATATCTGATTCCTTTTTACTTCTGCAGAATCACCAATCTTAAGGTCTTCAACTATGGAATTATTTTGATTCCTTAAGACAGGCACTTCAGATAATACTGTGCTGATGTTTTCATGCTTTCTCTTATTTACACTTACAAATTTGGAGAGTGATGATTGAACAAAGCTATTACGATTGAATGAGTCTTTACGTCCAACACTTTCTTTCTCAACCACTCTGGAAGGAGATGGAGCGTGTTGATCCTCTGTAAGTCTACTGTGAGCAGTCAACTGTCTATTGTCACCCTTAAAACAACTATTGGACTTTTCATCGGTGTGGAATCGAAGACTAAAGTCCTTCCCCATTGAATACTCATCAATACGGTTAATCGGTTCTTCCACAGCATGCAGACTCTTACAATTGCTTTCAACTGTCCTGACTGGGGTACTTCTCTGAACAATATTTTCCTCATTGTTAAGTTCATCAGGTTCCCTCAAAATTGGAGACAATTGCTTCAGTGGCGTATAAGATTTTCCAAGAGGTGAATATAATTCGGACCTCTCTGCTCCCTGAGTAGGCTCCTCAATTTTATTAACAGAATAACTGATGTTACTAGAAGAATATATCTTCTGTAATCCTTCTCTCAAGCCATGCAATATGGAGGTTTCATCAGAAAAGAATACTTTCCTTTTATCAGGTGTTACATTGACATCGCAAGCTCTAGTTGGAATAGTGAAGTTCATGATTGCAATAGGATACTGTTTGGAATTTGCACCTTTATACATCTCATTCACAAGCTTTCCGACTTTGGGCATATCCACTGGTCGACCATTTACGAAATAGAATTGTCTATCTCCCAAATTGCGACCACTACCCATACCAGATTTGGAAATAAAACCATCAACTTTGCAACCGTCTGATATAGATACAGACATAGGTTCTAAGCAGTTGAAGGTGCTCATGCCAAATACAGTTATGATGTTATCCTTAAGGGAACCACTTCCTTGAGTTTTAAGGACGACCGACTTTACATTCTTCCCAGTTATGTTGGTGCAGACTAACCGAACCCCTTTGGCGATAAGGGCATATGCCTGAAAAATTAAACACGACTGTCAAGATGATACAGATACATGCACAGGTTCCTGTCATCTAAAAAGCAAAGCTAAAAATGAAAGAGATAACTCATGACCCTTTCTAGCAGTATAATGACAGACCAAAAGGCTTGAATGAAAAAAATGGGTGGACAAAAGTTGTGTTATATATGGTGATCTTTATGAAACCCCAATTGGACCTGGAGCACATCACTACTATTATTATTTCTGATCTACACTCTAAAATATATAAAAAGGGACAGGTAGTCTAATAAAACTCGTCCTACATTTATTTTTTATTAAGATAAGGAACACCTGAAATGACACAAGAAAAGTCGAACTAGGAAGGCCTGGTTACTGAATCACTTGCCAATGGTATGTTCCAGGCCCGTTTAGATGACAGGAACCTGGTTATTGGTTATATTTCAGGAAAGATACAAGCATCATGCAACCAGGAGGCGTATAATTTTAGAATATTGGCACGGAACGTATCCCAAACCATTAAAGCAACATAATGATGATACTATATATCATAACGCATGAAACCAGTAAACACTAAAATTCTGATCATAATGATGATGCATATGGAGAATTATACAAATAAAGTTAGCAGAAGATATGAGACAGAAAACTGTGACAGTGTGACTCTTACATTCAATAAAGATACGAGCTTTCCATATTCTTTGCGGATGTTTCGTGCAAACTCTTTGCTTCGAACTGGCAAATTGGAAAACAACTTCTTAACCATGACAGTAGTACCAACTTGGCGTGCAGTTTTCCTTTCCTCTGTCAGCAAACCCGAATGGTCAAATGTCAAGTGTGTCGCAACCATCTCGTTTTTTGTTCTTGTCTCAACAGTCAAATTCCCTAAAGCACAAAGGGAGCTCAGTGCTTCTCCCCTGAACCCAAAAGTGGTCAAAGACTGAAGATCAGGAAAATCAGCTAATTTGGATGTATGATGCTTGAGAGCAAGAACCTACACCAATTAAAGCAACACAGTCAGTATCAACATTTAGAACCTACTAATTTCTCAGAAGAAAAAAAAGGTAAGCCCAAACCCTTATGCTCAAGATATCCAATCAAAATGATGCATATACAAAAACTGATGAAGGTAATTTTAAATTGGTAAATTCTTAACTAATTACATTGAAAATCTAAGGAACAAAAAGCCAAATCGTATTATGCTTAATTGCAAAAAATCGCAACAATTAGAGCACAATGAGTATAAGCTATTCTGTTCACATCCACTCGGTACTAATTTACTGGGAAAAAAAGGTAAGCCCAAACCCCAATCTATCCAATTGAAGTATTGCATTCAAAAAACACAAAACTGAACCAAGTGACCAGTAATTAACCAAAAATAATAACTAGGAACTGATAATTTTCAGCTAATTACAATAAATCGGAAGAAACCAATGAACAAAAAGTCACACTGTTAACAGAATGAATCCGAGGCAAAATCATGACAGTCCAACTAACACACACCATGAAATTTTAAGCTAATGTTTAATCTATCCTATTGAAGTGTTGCAGATAAAAAACACAAAAAAACTGATTAAAGTGATTAAAGTGATCAGTAATTAAGCACAAATTAATTACGAACAGTTAAATTCTAAACTAAATACAGTGATTCAAAAGAAATCAATGAACAAAAAGCTACATTGTAAACAGAATTTAAGTGAGCCAAATGACATGATGATACAACTAACACGTCTTGAAGTTGAGCAAAAAACAACGAACCAATACATTTCTAGCTACTTGAAAATTAAACGAATCAACGAACAGAAAGCCACATTGTCAACAGAACTCACACACCTTGAAATTGTTCGGCGAAATTCCACAACCATTATCAACGACCTGGAACCAATCTTGACCATAATCTTTCAGAGCAATCTCGATGCAGGTCGCTCCAGCATCCAAGCTGTTCTCGACCAGCTCCTTGACGGCCGATGAGAGGTCCAAAATCACCTGTCCGGCGCAAATTCGGTGGACCACGCCCTTGTTTATAGGCTTGATGATCGCCGAGTCAGCCGGAGTCGCTTCTTCCATCAAAAGCCCCAATTAGATTTGTCCGATAGCAGAGGAAGCTGGGAAATTTAGGGTTAGGGTTTGGGTTGTAGAGGACGTCGAGAGAGATACTTCAGTTTTCGCCCGAAATTAAACAATCTGATTTTCCCGCCAAAATTAGGACTAGGCGTTTATATTTTGTTTTTATATTAGTAACTATTTATTTCATATTTTGATTTTGTTCTCAAATTATCTATATTGTTTCAGTTTAGTCTCAAACTATGCTATTTTCTTATAATTTTGTTTAATTTGTACCGATGTATTAGTTACATGATATTTTTTTGGACAATTTTATTGACGTACAACATGGTCACCGTATCAATCTTATCCAATTTAACCCATCATTTAAAAATTTAACTAATTTATGCATCACGTGGTTGTCAAATCAACAAAAATTTGTCAAGTCAATAAATCACATTTATTATATTAGACAAACTCAAAACAAAATAACATAATTAGTAACCCAATTGAATCAGTACACATATAATTTGATAACCAATTTGCATACCAATTTGAAACATAAATGATTGGAAGACTAAAACAAAACATTTTTTTTCTTTAGTTATTGAAGTTCTCCGTTGCTGATAAAAAAAAAAAAGTTATTGAAGTTCTCATTCATGTATAATTATTGTATACTTTCTTTATCATTCTCATGCTTATATGTTGTAGCAAACATAAGAGACGACAATTTCTTTTATAAACTATTGATAATTCATATGTAATTGAAAGAAGAAAAATAAGCAATAATCTCAATTCAAACAAAAATACAAGTGAAATATAACACTACTTTCAAAACACAAGGTATACATCAACACACATCGATATTTCAAACACGAACACAAATTAATCTCCAAACAAAACCACAATAACTAGTTATGTTTGCCTTTATTCTACTTGCATTCCTCCAAAGAAAATAATATATTGCATTAAAAAAAAATTACAATATAGAAATTAAATCTACCCACCAAAACACCAACCAATTTGGTCATGAATTGTAACAAAAGTACCAAGAAAAAAAATGCAAAATATGCTTATTCAATTAATCCAATATGTATGTAAAAGAGTAACAAAAGAAAAACTTTGGTTAATATAAAAACCATACCAATATTCTTAAGACTCCTAAAAGAACAAAAGAGTAGAAACAAATTTGAGAGAAAGAGAACCTATATATGATACAATGAGGATACGACCTGAAATGGAATTTCCATAAATTAGGGTCCTCAGCAGCAATTGAAGAACGAAAGAGACGACGACGAATTCCTATACACATTCCTCTCTACATGAAATAGCTTAACGATTTCTTCTTCCTAGATCCGCCTTCTCCATACAAATCGTTCCATTGTACCAACTCGGTCATGTTTGTAGACTCTGATGACACGCTTGCGCAAACCTGCATCCCATACGGCAAATAAATTGAGTTCCCACCTTCGCAATACGTGCAAATTACAGTATTGCATCCACCCCCACCAATGTTTATCAAAAGTTAAATAATGTCAAAACAATCAACTCGATGTTTAAGCGTGTTGAGCTTTGGAGTGTTGTGTCAACCAGCACATAAATGGGTCGTGTAACTCAACTTGTTTAATAATCGAGTTGTAGCCGTGTTGACCCAACTTTCACGACATGAGTGCGCTATGCGATCACATTAAACCACCCCCTAGTGCAACTTAACCACTACCTTTGTATAGAAGTTTTACCTACTTGAACCCATAACCTCAAGGTCACAAGGCAGCAACTCAAATGTTGTGCCAAGGTACCCGTGTCCGACATGTATCCGATAAATGACACTGGATTTCTGACCCCCAATAATGTTTTAAATCCCCATGTTTTTCTAAAAAATGAATGGACTTGACGTGATCGACACCCTAACACACATCGAAAAGCATGACTTTCCGTAATTTGTATGCACTAACATACCAAATATAAATGATCACATATTATTATTGAATACCAAATATAAATTACTCCCTCTGTCCCAAAAGTGTCTTGCTTTCGATTTTGAGAAAAATTATAAAGTTAGTGTTGTATATTGTAACCATTAAGTAACTTATTAAAGGGTACTAATGGTAATTCATGCATAACTACAAAATGAAACAACACTTAATTTGGAACAAAAATGCAAGTGAAACATTTTGGGACGGAGAGAGTATCATATATTATTATTGAGCATTCTTGACAAGATTGTGTCACTATATCAATGTCGTGTTGTGTATCGTATCTCGTATCAGTGTCTATGCAGCAACATAGTTTGCAACTATAACAAAAAACGTCCACCGCAAAAGTATAATGGAGTTTATTTGCAACTATTAGGAACATAGGCATAGATAACAAACCTGCTCATGTGCATATCTGAAGTCCTCCATCTTTAGAGGTCGAACATCAGCACTACTATACAATGTAGGCACCGGTTTATTCTCAGCCAATGCTGTATTTTTTTCCTGAAATATTGGCCAAAAATAAACATTTACACAGGAAACAAAACAAGTAACAATGGTAAAGAAGAAAACCAATAGAACCTTGAAATAAGTCAAATAACTTAAATTCATTGAGCCCCACAAATGCACAAGTAACAAGGGTAAGAAAACAGCATGTCTTGGCAAAACAAAGCCACACAAAATAACGGACAAAATGTACTCCATTCATATTTAACACGCCAAGCCACACAAATGTACAAGTAACAACGGTAAAAAAGAAAACAGCGTGTGTTGGCAGGCAAAACAAAAGGTTGAAGTGATCATCGATTTCAACAATCCAAGATAAATATTTAACACATCAAGCCGCACAAAACAAAGGACAATATGTACTATACTCATACAATGCATTGGTGCATATAGAAGGGAACTTGTTAAATAAAAAACCATATGCTCACAAGCTAAGCAACACATGCAAAAAGATATGAGCTACGCTTAGAATCTGGACTCTGATATTACATATAAGACCCTACGAGGTTCAAATAGTTTATTTAACACGTTGCTCTCTCTTCACAAGTATATGGAGAGAGCAATTTGAACCAAGCCCTGCGGGCACCCGAAATCCAATTCACATTTTTGAAGAATTGGGAATTAATCCAATTAACTACAGATCGGGATTGTAATGGGGGAAATACTGGTCGGGGCGGGGCTGCACTGGCATTTATCTATGTAGAACCCGCACCTCTTGTGGTACGGGTACAGGTTAGGTCTTTTTGACCCAAATCCGAATTTCCAGCTCTACATGTATAAATGGCCTTAAAAATATGAAAAATGCAAGAATTAAATAATAGGAATAGGTCAAACAATAAACAAACCTTCTTTTCCTTCTCCAAAATTTCTCTTATTGGACAGTGTGCTGCAGTGACGCAAAGATTCTGCAATCAACACTTAAATTAGAAAAATATTCTTTTTGTTATAGTTTTACCTTGAATTGACGGTGATAAGAAGAATTAAGCAAACCTTTAAATCACTTCCAGAATACCCATCAGTCATATTTGCAACTGCCTCTAGGTCAACATCAGCTGCCAATTCTTCTTTAGCTAATATAACGCGGATAATCTTTTCTCTATTTGGCGCATCGGGCAAATTAACCATCAATCTGCAAATAATTTTATGCATACCATTGTTAAAGTCGTTCCCTATTAAACAAATATATACATCTATATGTATATGCACACACAAGAGAATAAGATATTTACCTTCGGGGAAGCCTCCTAATTACGGCCTCGTCGAGATCAAAAGGCCTGTTGGTAGCAGCAAGCACGAGTACACGTTCTTTATCCTTTGTTCGCAGACCATCCCAGTTCACCATGAACTCGTTCTTCATTTTTCGCATTGCCTCGTGTTCCCCTGGATTTTCGCGTCTTCCTAACATGCTATCAACCTGAAACAATAACCAAACTGAATAAAACTTTTATCGAAGAAAAAAAATCAATATTACAGACGAGGGTATCATCTGTGTAGCAACAAACAAAGCAAATGACGAACAAAAAAAGATTCAACGCTTGTAGTAATAATTCCAGCATACCTCATCGACAAAAACAACACTAGGAGCAATTTTACTAGCCAAAGAGAACACTGCTTTCACATACTTCTCTCCTTCACCAAACCACTGCAAGAGATACAAAGTTAGTTACGTAGCCAACTTCACAAGAACTAGCAAAACTATAATTTAAATACACCTATTTAGAGAGAGACCTTCGAAGTAATGCTCGACATAGATATATTGATAAAGTTGGCACCGGCCTCGGTTGCAACAGCCTTTGCAAGCATTGTTTTCCCAGTACCAGGAGGCCCAAAGAGCAGTATTCCTTTGCAAGGCTGGAAAGATAAACCACAATTCAATCGATGAATAACCCGTAAAAGAAAAACAAGCTGAAACTAAAATCCATAACTCGACAAGTACTTGTGATTAAAGAATAATGTGTACAATATTTGGACAAAGTGATGTGTAAATTAATGGGACTAGACACGTCAACTACTTTATTGATGACTTGGCCAAATCACATCGCACCAAGAGTACAATGTCTGATCAGAAATTCATGGGAGGGTGGTAGTATCATTAATGTCGGGTTGTATTCTTTTGAACTTAACTTTAAACCACAAAAATAGGATATATAATCTGCCACATAGATTGCCACATCATTTTATACAAATTTTGGAGCTAGTAGAACTTCTATAAAGAACAATCTAAATATCAAAACAAGCAGCGAACCTTAGTCAGCTGTCCTTTAGAAAATAATTCAGGCCTTTGAAGGGGAAGCATCACCAACTCCTTCAACGTATCTTTCACATTTTCTAATGCTCCAATGTCATCAAAAGTAACTCCAATATCGCTAGGCGGAATAACATCTGCTAGAAGCTTCTTCTCAAATTCATTCTCAGTGACCACATCCTGTACAAACAGCAAGGAGTTGAATATAAAAAACAAATGAAACAAAACACAATAAAACAAAACAAATTGTGTCAGGTAAAAAAGAGCTGGCAATTAACCTTGAGTGATTTCTTTAAACTTTTGTTTTCATTTTGGATGCCCTGTAGAATGTCAAGCGCGTACCGAATGCTGCAACACGAATTGTTTTATTTAAATATTATAGAGGCTTCCAAATTCAAGAATCAAAACTAATTTTTACTTTCAGATATTATAAAAGTAAACTCGAGAAGAATATTGACCTTTCGCTGGAAATCACAAGCTTGGCATCTTTGACCACAACCTGAGAACAATGCATGAGATGGTGACTTAAAGCCCAGCCAGTTATTTTCTCGACACCTATATATTAGAACATCAAATAGTTAGAGTGCAATGCGGAAAGTATAAATAGAAACTCTTTAAAGTTGGTAGATACTAACCCTCACTCGTGAGAGCTTGATCTTTGATACACAAAGTCTCAAGATCGGGGCAATCTAGACCAACTCGGTTTATAACCTGAAAGTACGAAGCAAGACCCAAGTATTAGAGAACCGGCAAGAAGCCCACATCATCCAGTCACAACGCCAAACATGAAAACACATGCCAGGAGAAGATAGAACATCAACACATATAAATTAACCGTGCATATATATGAAATGTTAAGAAAATTACTAAACCAAAATAAACACAAGTTTAGTAGAAATTTTGGAAAGAAAAGAAGGTGAGCTAGTTGCTAATAATTAGCAAACTAAAACAAAGATTACACTTGAAATAAGAATGTGGAGGATCAATTTTATCAGCGAACATGAACATCCCAACACATCATAGGCATGATCATCAAATCATATTTTTATAATAAAAAATAGCGGAAATGTTCCCATCCAATCCAACTACGAATGTTTCAAAACAAGATGTCCACACGCACATTGTAAAATATTTCATAAAGACAAAAAAGAAAAGTGATATGGAGTGCAGAGAAAAGATGCTAGCATTCTATTCCCTTAGCTCCACATATATACTCCACAAGAGGGTCTCTTATCATACAGGGTTTTAGGTCCAAGTATATAATGAAGGGTTGGCCCAAGGGTTAAATGAATCTGAGATCCACAGAGAGAACCAATTCACCAACAGGATGATTTCACTCTTCAATATTCTACTCCATCCATACCAAATAGAATATCATTATTACAATTTTGAATGAACCAAAATAAAATAAAAATAAAAAAACTTCCAAGATTTTGGGGGTCCCAAATATTTTCTACCTAAACTATCCATGATCGTTAAACTAATTACTAAAATAGTTAAATGACAGGATGCTTTAGAGACTTTTGAAAATAATATACTAAAGTGAAAAGGACAAACATGACACTCAATAAGGGACAAAGTGAGTGATAAATCTGATAAAAAGTAATATTATAATCAACAGAAGCAGTTATATAACATCAAACTTCTAGATCAATATCAGCATGTGAAAGAAGTGAAGGAGTAAAAGACAAGGTAATGACAGAAGAACCTAATCATTTTACTCACCGAGCGAATACTGACGATGTTTGACTGTGCTTTCAAAGTTTCAATATCCCGTTCCAACTGCTGTTTCCAGTCCAAAAGCACAGATTCATCCTGCCAGAACTCATAAAAGCCTTAGGTGCTTTATTTCAAAGAAAAATATGGACACTTGCAATGTAAAAAAAATCCAGGATCAGTACCTGAGGCGGCTGTACCGTCACTTTATTAGGGAAAAGCCTTGTCAGTTGCTTCATTGTTTTAGGTGTTTCCTTGCTTCTATCATGCAATCTACTAAAGTTATCCTGCAAGAAAAAGAATACATCATTAGTGGAGGAAAATCAAGCAAAACCAAATATGCTTAAACAACTTGATAATAATCAAATACACAAACAACTAATGGTGTTACCCTAAGAAAAATGAAAACTCTCGTCTTCACAACGTATATGCGTCCGACACGTATCCGACACTTGAACACTCAGAACACTCTATGGATACGTGCCGGACACTTGATTTTACTTTTTTTTAACAGAAACATCTCTGAAACCTTAGATCGTGTTGATGAGCATGATAAGAGAATGTTAGAACATGTGAACGAATATAGAACTCTCATTTCTCGGCGTATATTCATATTTCTCGAACTCTCATATTTAAGAAAGTAAATTCAGAAGCAAAATAAATTATCTTTTTTAAAATGAAACTGTTTGCGGTTCTCTCAACACTCTATTTTTCATTCTAATATATTTAATGATGTATTTATCTAAACTATAGGCACCAATACAGCAAATATCTGTTATTATTATTATTGGATGTACTCTTGTCCTATCGTGTCTCTGATTTTATAAAAAATGCTTGTGTAATGTCTCGTATTTCATATTCATGCATGTAACATAGGTGTTACTCCCTACAAAAAGCTATATTATAAAACTGAGGATGAGAATACAGAAAGGTCAGCGTACCGGAAAAGCAAGATCAAGCAAAGCTGTTTGATTGCTTCCGAACTTTGTAAATAGAAGACCACCGGGGTGCGACTGCAGAGCACAAAAATGCTATTATCAAATGGGCTAAAATTAAGCATGCAGACGTAGACAACTCTCAAGTGCTATACAAAAGAAGGATCTTGACCCAAGAAAATATAACCACCACCTAATTACCTTCTCTTTACGACTGTCCATCTGTGTATGAGACCCAATTACCACCATATTCTCTGGCAAATTTTCAAGCTTACCCTTCAAGGCGGCATACGCATCTGAATTTCCCGCCAGAGACTTCTCTATATCTTTCACAAACAATACAAAAGGGCCGCTTTTACTTTCATTTGATGCAACCTACAAACAAGAGACCCAAAAATTATTGCATCTATGAGCAAGATTGTAGCAACAATTCATGATCACAGTACAAAAAGTAAGTATTCACCTCAAACAGTTCATTGATTGCAAGTTTCTCAGTCTCTTCACCTGCAGAACTCTCTAGGCGCAGATTATCAGCTGCAAAGCAGAAGAATGATTAATAACAGAACAGGACAAATGCAATATACATCAAGAAAAGACAATGATAGGTACGAAAAATTACCAGCACAAAAAAATCCATGGTCTTCTTCACAAAGACCGCCAAGATCATTGCCTTCCGGAATTGATCTGTCAAATCTAACCCCAATTTTTGAGGACCCATTTTCTTCAAATGCAAGGACAACTTTACCACGACAACCAACTGTAGGTCCTCTGCACACAAATAAATAGAAACTATATGATAATATTCTGAAACCTAGCCATCTATCTATATATGAAGGGAAATGTCATGCAAAAATGACTAATGACTAATGACTAATGAATTGAACTATGATAACCTCTCACAGAAACTTTAATTAAAGATGTAATGAATCCATAACACACTCCATAAAGAATGGAATCCAACAAAAGAATTGATAACATGCTCAGAGAAAAGTAATATAGGGAATCAATGCAATTGGAAAACATTAGTATATAATAAACTTTTCAAATACAACCTAACAAAAGCCATATGTCAAATAAATCCATAACTCAAGAACTAAAAATTAAGTCAGAATACATATATGGTACAAAAACATGAAGAGTTGTAACACATACCGAAAAGATGGTTGTGTGGTAGTAGTAAATCCGGTAGGTGGGGAAGCTGTGAATCTTACTCTATCACCTGCATGTTCCAACAACTTTTAATACATATAAAGATTGAAGTGACACTAAGGAAGCAAAGGACGATGAACAACACAACAAGATGCTAAAGTATCTGCTTATAATTACAGTTATGGAATTATGGAATGGGTCATGCCTGCTTTAAAAGTGTAGTTTTTGGATGTTGCTGTAGATGCTTCCTGCTTTGGCTGAGCATGAGAGCTCAATGTGGAGCCACCTGTAATATCAGCCTCAACACTAGAGGTGGGTTTCTTGTGGTGTAAAGCAACAGCAGGAGGTGGGGCACGTTTAGCAAATACGGTGGTTCTTTCAGGCCTTGAAGCTTCTTTCACAGGATCAACCTCTTTAGGCGTTGGTCCCTGAAATAATGTGAAAACATAGACTATTACACACCACTAAAGGAATAGTTTCTGCATTGATATAAAGCAATAAGAAAGGCTTCTGAAACTTACACCAGGCAACACGAGAGAATCAGCAATGAGCAGCCTAGCACCAAAATGTTTGACAAGCGCCTTGGTCAATGTCTCCTGGTATATCTCGGAACCTGAAAAGAAAAACAATGGAATATAAAATCTCCAATTCTAAGTCGCATAAATGTGAAGTACAAAGATAAATGGCAACTCTACCTGCAGGACCAGATAATAAAATACGCGGGCACACAGTGGGGAGGGCTGAAGCATACTTCACAAACTTATTGCACTTCAAATGTATGTAAGTTGAAGCAACCAAAACATTCTTTGTTGTATCACTGTTAAGCACAATGTAAAATAAGATGACAAGCAACTATAACAGTGAGAACACAGCGCACACAAACTTAGCCCCACATGGTAAAAAAATGTCAGAAGATTTGAATGTTTATGAAAATCAAGGTGCAGGTGAAAGTTCAGAATCCAAGTAACACTTAAAAAGCAAGTGTTTGCACCTTAAATAATATGGAAAATTCTCAAAAGAAACATCGATGTTCTCAGCATTAAGAATTCCTTGTAGCAGACTATCCTTGAATGCTTGTCGCCGACTTGATATCAAAATTGTTGGAGACTCAAAATCTTTAAGAAGATCTTTGATTTCCCTTCGTTCATCGAAAATCCTAGATATGCTGCTCAAATCAAAATCAGATGAAGAGGAACCGGCTAGCATCCGCAAGAGTGGTCTTAATTCATAAGCCCCAGTGACCTTTCCAATTTCTGCATCCACACAAGCATCCAATCCAAGACTTTCTAGGGTTGGACTTTCATTGGCAGGATCAGACGAAGGAATAACAGTTTTTTCTATTGATGAAACACCAGCTGGATCATTGTTTGTCGTGCTCTCCTTCATGTCAATGTCATGATTATCTGACACTCCACAGCCGGAAGGCGGAGTAGAAATTTCAGCATTTTGTTGAATGTCATCAAGAGTTTTGGCAGTTGGTGGAACAAGTGCTAAACCTTTTCGGATATTTGACAATGATGCCAATATGGATGCTCCCGCAACAGCTGAGGGGTCTCCTGATCTTGCCTCGATATGTATACCTTTCATGGGAGCACCCTGGGCTTCTAAAATACTTACTGGAGCAGCTAATTTTTCATTGTTTAGGTGTTGAAAAATCTAATTTCATGTCAAGGAAACAAGAAAATGACAATAACTGGCAATGAATATTGGATTCACAACAGACTACTACATTAGGCAACACAATGAGAAGGATACATATGCATGTCTTCCAGATGCAACGAAAACCACCTCATCACCTCCAGTTATCTCAACAGAGGAAGATTTCTGGTAAACCTTTCCGTTAACTTGTACGGCACCTTTGCTCCCTGAAATTTCTATTGAGCACCCACGCTGAGCAGAGAGAGAGAAAGAAAAGATCAATCTTCTACAATTAATGATGAAAAGTGAAGCACATAGAAGAAAAATAAATCCTTGAACAGTTCATTACTCATTAAAGATGTATTGACAGGAGATATACCTTCGCAGGAATCATTCTACACAAAATTTTGCTGACATTTGAATCACTAATCCATAAGTCGCATTGCTTAGCATGACCAACAGTGAAGGGTGTAACAGAGATAAGTTGGTGAGGGTTCTGAAATGAAAGAATCAAACACATGAGTTAGAAACAACCACATATCTGAACAGTGCATCATAAAAACTATGCAATGATAAGAACAACAAAGAAACAGAGGGCAAATAGGTTACTTTAACTATCTTGCTCATCAATTTGGAGCATATAATACAAACCCAAGATGACATGAACTCTACAGTTGGGCTATAATCTTCACTGACTGAGATTGGTATTAAATTTATGTTGAGAATCGTTTGAAAGCAGAGGACCTAACATGGCATAAGAATGTGGCAATTAAAGATTAAAGAACCTCTTACCCAATCATTAATGATATGCAATAACACTAACCTTATCACAATGACAACCACGTAACCGACCACAAGCAAAGACATGGATAGTCTACATACACTTCCCTCTTGTTAATAAAATTCACCCAATCATCCCTAGGTGACAACGAGAGACAAGAAGTTGTCATGTTGAGGCCTCACTAGACAGCATTTAAAGCCTCAAGATACAAAAATCGAGCAATATTGCCACCAATTCTCCAGGCTGCAACATGTTCCAGACTATCTTGTCTCAAGCAACACAGGCATTTCAACCTGCATCAAATTTCACCTCCTTTATTACCAAAAAAGAGTTGCCCCGTCCACTCCCAGTAAGCAACTGTTAATTCTCCAGCTCACAATAAGTCGCAATAGTTTATGCTTCATAGCTAGTTATCTAAAGTTCCTCAGGGATTATCATAGCGTAGGACTTCTAGAGATAAAAATCCAGCAATCATAGCCTAAGTTTTGACGTCGCTACTAGTAATAACACTACTCAAAGATGATGATTAACACTTCAATTTGATAGCCTTTGCTTCTTGAAAAACACTATTAAGATGCTGCACATTTGCTTATATAGTCTAAATTAGCAGAAAAAGGCCCTTCTAATGGAATACTATCTCCGATTTATTGGGCAATGATGTAAATTATTGTGAACACAACTAGAGTCAGTCAACTCTAAAATAGTAAATCCATATATAAATAATCATAGCTACACCTACATTGTGGTCACAATTTCAACTTACTTGACTAGACAAAGTGAATGCTGGTTTATACAGCTTCTAGTGTTTTGAAGCTAGTCAATCAAGAGAGACCATCCTAATCTACTAGGTGAAGATGCACTAGCAAGTATCATAAAACCTATAACGAAAGCAAACCAAAAACAAAAAGCCTAATTCTTTGATCAATAGCTCAGAAAACAGAGACAAAAAAACAGAAAAAAGGTAAAAACCCACATCATGTCAAGTCTTCAATTGGGCCTAGAAAGACATGTAACACTGTATCTAACAACTTAACACTGGAATTTGCATCAAAACTTCGTCTTTTTCATGACTTCACTCTCAATCAATATAACTAATGAACACAAAAAGTGTAAAACTAAAAGCCCAAAACAACACCCACCTGAGAGCACTGTGAGAGTAGCTTCCCCCAAGCCGGGATGGGGACTTTAGAATTCGATTTTGTGGATTTCAACTGCTTCTTCTTCCGACCCGTAGCCTTCGATTTTGCTGTTTCCATTGAAAATCACCAATCCAAAAAACCCAATCAACAACACACACACACAAAACAAAAAGACACCAAATACCCAAAATCAAGAACACCAAACCACATGCAAGAGCAAGAGGATCAAACCTAACGGCACCGGCGAAACTAAAGCATCACCTTCCACTTGTTCATCGGCTGATTTCTCCATCCCAGCCACGTCAGCACCATCTCCAGACACCTTATCAGCTTCAGTGTTCTCCAGATCAGGCGATTCCAGCTCCGGCTCTCGAGATTCAGACCCAGACCCAGATTCCACCTTCCCCGCACCTAGGGTTTCGCCGGGAGGCGAGCTCGGCTCATCGTTAGTCGACGACGACGCGGGCTCCGACGCCTAGGGTTCGCTCGCACCACAACCGATCAGACAAACAAGTCAATCGAGACGACCAAAACCAAAACCACCACTCACCCACCGCACAAAAATCAAAACCCATCTACGAAACCTCGAATTGGGCTCGTGGGTTTAAGAGAAAATTAACAAAGATTGTACCTTGGATCGCTTGCTGGACGGAGGAGGAGAGGCGTGAGGAGAAGATAGCATCCGCTTGGAGGAGGACGAGCTGCGTCTGGTCTCAACCATGGTGGTGGCTCTGAGTCTCTCTGATCCAACAAGGTCTGGTCTTGTTTTAGAGAGAGAAAGAGAATTTAGGAGAGAGAGAGAGCGAGAGGAGAAGAAGAAGAAGAAGAGGTGGTGTAAATGATTGGGTGTTGTGTATCAGTTATCAATTTTTTAATTTTTTAAAACTTTTTATTTTTTTGGGTTTGTTCTTGTTTTTTTATATGGAAATCTAAGCGGTGAGTATTGGAAAGGAGGTGTTTGGTTTGACAAAGACCAAAACGGACAATTTGGTTTTTAGATCGGATTTTTGTGGTTCGGGATGAGAAATCCTAATTCAAACTCGAATTGAAATGTGTGCCGGTTTCGGGTTTTACGAGGAAAACATGCAGGGTCGTTTAATTTTGTTCGATAGGAAAATTGATCGGGTCTATTTTATGATGCAGATGGTCCATAACCATGAGTGGGCCCTGATTTGGGCTCGTCGATTGATGGGTTCACAAAATTTGTTAATAAGTTATATATATATATATACACACTCTGTTTTTTGGATTCCTAACTCAAACTCGACTTGGAATGTATGCGGGTTACGGATTTTACGAATATAACGAGCAGGTTCATTTAGATTTGTTCGACGTGAAAATTGATCTGGTGTATTTTATGATGTCGGTGGCCCATGGTCACAAGTAAGCCCTGATTTGGGCCCGTTCGATGGATGGGTACACAAATTTGGTTAACAAGTTATATACATACTTTGTTTTAAAATAAGTGTTTAGTTGTCTTATAAGATTAAAGAAAAAGTTTGTGATGTATATTTTCTTTATATCTCATAGGCATGTGTCGTAATTAACTCATTATACGAAGAGTTTTCACTAAGAATAAGTCATTGATAACAATAATATGTATCAGTGATAACTTGGTTGTGACTCTATCTCAGATAACGATAACAACAATATTATGAAAATAAAAATGTTTGGAAAAGGAAAGTTTGAGAAATGTTGTTCTCGAATCAATGGAATTAAATGGATTTTTTATTTGTATTTCTTTCATAAAATGCGTCCAAGTAACGTAGGTTCATATAACTAGTAAATTGTTGTCCTCGAAACAATGAAATTAAATAGTTTTCTTTTTCCGATATTTAGATTTAAGTAACGAAGGTTTGTGCAATTGGTAAATAAAAGTCTTAACATATATAGAGTTTGAATTTAAAGATCAACAAATTGTGTCAACGGTTGCTCACTTTCGGTGGTATCTTTAACGTCTATGTCTACCTGTATTTAAAAATAAAAATAATTAGTTCAATCAGTTTAGTGAGATTTTTTGGCTGCGTTTAGTACTAGTCAAATATGGTCAAAGAAAAATATTAAAATGACAAAATGAAAGTGAGTGGGCGTATAAGTTATACATTTAAAATGACGTAGTTTTGATTTCTTTTTCGTGTGGGAGGGATGAGTGACACTACGTATTTATCAATAATGTAGTTTTAGCGTAAACAATGAAATCTCTCGACATTTTCAATAATGTGTTGATGAATAACGTTCTTGTAACCTTTTATCTCATCGATTTTATTGAAGAAAAAGAAATGTGGGTTTGTGATCTAAGGGATGGATGGGTTGGTGAAGGTCAATTATGATTAAGATTGTTAACTTAAATTATGTCAATTGTTGTCTAAATAGAATTAATCACATGGGGAAAATAAAGTGGACAAATTTGGGAATGCATCAAATTTTGGTGGGTGTGTTAGGGTTTGGATTATGTGAACTTTAACCACAAACAAAAGGGTTCCTGAACCTACCTGAAGTGAACATACATTTGCCAAACAATGAAACATCTCACAAGTTTTGGGCACTTTTTGATGGGTCCATGTTTGTGTCCCTCAATCTCATGTTTTTTGTTCATTTTGTCCCATGGAATGAGATTGTACCAATTGTGCCATTTTGGGTTGAGTGGGTGTTTTTGCATTTTGGTAAGAGGAAAAGCATCATTGTCATGGTCTTTGGATTTAGCCCATCCATGTCTAGGTGGGGAGACTTGGGACGGACAATTTGGACCTGAAAGTTTACATGTACTTCTGCATGTTCAACTGCGTGAAATGAATTCGACTAACTTTTAGGTCAGATTATGATTGGGCATCGGTCCTAGATTGGATCGGAACTAATTTCCCGCACGAAGTGGGCCAAAGATTGGATCAATTAAGGGCTATTTAAATCTAAAACGACCAATACTTGAAATTTGGTCCATTTTCGGGTGGGTTTGATCATGTAATAGAATGATATTTGGCCCATTCATATGCAATGGACAACTAGAGAATGAAGTCGGACAAAATCCATATAGTTTGGTTCTTAGCATTCATGCCCGATCTTATATTAGATTAGACAAATCCGCACGAACTACACATTTTTTTTTATAACTTAATGGATATTAGGTGTTGATAGCCTAATTAGTTGACTAAATACATTCATTGGTAATGAAAATAAGAAGTGTATTAAAACACGTGTCGAATTCGGATTTTATAATTTTCAATGTGAGTAATTTTATGCACGTCATGTGCCATGCAACATTGTATCTAATATAATGAAAAAATGAATAATGATTAACGTCTTAAAGATTCGTCAATAAAAAGTAAGCAACTATTTGCATAAGTTACGCTTGTTAGACGTAATGAAGTAAGGAAAATATTAGATAGCGCGACTTAAAGGGTCGCATGCAACTATTTACTAAGATTACTTGTTGTTACGTACCCGTAAAACAAGGAAAAAGATTGGGCGGCACGGATTTTCCGGTAATGTAATAATCAGGATTACGCTACTTGATTCATGCAAGTCACTTTTTATGTTTTCCTTTTAAAACATTTCAAACACATATATCAAATAATAGCGTGAATAATTTACACATACTATAAAAGTACAATAAAAATTTATAATAACATGTATTAAAGTACTACCTCGTCAAGTTTTTTGTTTTAACCTTTGTATTAAAGTTTTTTAGTAGTTTTTCTAAAAAAAAGTTGTTTTGTTCTCTTCAAATTATGAGACTTTTTATCAAATGTGCACTCAAGATTAAAGAAAAAGGTGGAATACCTAATTTGGACTTCGAACCATTTCTTC
This sequence comes from Pelargonium nanum, assembly GCA_036897485.1. Classification (NCBI taxonomy): domain Eukaryota; kingdom Viridiplantae; phylum Streptophyta; class Magnoliopsida; order Geraniales; family Geraniaceae; genus Pelargonium; species Pelargonium nanum. The sequence continues at coordinate 1,117 of JAYMTF010000841.1, read as the reverse complement.
AAACTAAAATAGCTTATAAACTTTTAAATATGGACTTAAAATAATTATTGCCGTTAATATTGAATTCAAACATGAATGTTCAAAACCAAATTGGATCTTTTTACAAACAAGTTTCTCATGATGTGTTATAATGGACTCTTCTTTGGGCCTTTAGTGGGCCAATACATGGGCCCACAAAATAGCCTATTATGACAAGGTGGAGAGACAAAAAGAGGTAATTGATAAGCCTAATAGACCATCTATTATTTTCTCTAAGACATAGGACTCATCCAATTCCAAACCAAGTCAACCTTTAATAGGATAATATAGCTAATGAATAAGACAATGTATAGCATAACCATATTCTTCAATCTTCATGGCCAACTTGCTAAAGGTTCAAAGAATATACTAAAGCAATTCCAAGGGGAAAAATGTTGGTAAAATTGATGGCAATGAATGTGAAAATTGATGGCAATCGATGGCAATGGATGTGAAAAAAGTCGGGTTGTTATTCGATAAAATTAATTTTAAACTACAAAAACACGAAATAAGTATTTGCCACATCATTTTGTACAAAAAAAAAATTATACAAAATTTAAGACATTTAGCATTTTTCACGTGAAAAAAGCACATTTAAAATAAATATATTTTAACCATTTGGTTCATTTTCATACCAATTAACCACTTGCTTCATTGTAGCTAAACCAACCAAGTCAACACAAGTCATCGCCTTGAGTTTCAACAATTTTCTATTTTATTTTAAATTTGAGTTTTGATATATATTATGTGAGTATTTTACTGAAAATCTAATTATAATATATGTGAGTATTTTACTGATATATATTAGAGAGGAGTCTTATTCCCATAGTGTGACAAGCGTCCCTCTAAATTTTCAATTAACTATTTAATTGAATGACATGTGGCAAATTCAAACTCAAATTTTGTGTCATGTGTCATTCTAATAAAATACAATTAATTCATGTATATATATATATATTGAATATTGCTAATGATAAAGATAAGATAGATTATTTTAGCTATTTTAAAGGTATAAAAGTATAAATATATTAGTTAAATTAGAGTTGTATATATTTTATTTTTATTTAATAACAAAATTATATATATATGTATATATGTA
>JAYMTF010000840.1:0-29412 GCA_036897485.1 Pelargonium nanum | reverse complement strand
CGTCCTTGTGCTCTACGACTGGCTCGCCAACCACACCCTCGTCTGGCCTTCTCTCTCCTGCCGGTCCGTACACACTCTCTCTCTCCTCTTCTTCTTCTCCGTTTCTAGGGTTTTGATTCTCTATTTCACCTACATTTCAACTCTTCTCTGGTTTTGTTGCGTTTGTTTACTGTTTGGCTGCTCAGAAAATGTCCAAAACGAAATGATCTCTCTATGTTGAAATGCTGGTTTTTGCTTCTTCTTGTTGGATTTAATTTGTGAGATAACGAAAATGATCGGAACAGAGTGTGCAATGTTAATAATTGTTGAGCATTTGAGTTCCTTGCTTAAATTTTTGTTTTTTTAATGTTGTCTAGGGTTTCTCGGTAGCGAACTGTTTTGGTTGTGGGGAAAATGTATGTGAGATAATTAAGGAATTGAAGGATAGATCTTTTGAGCTCGAGTAGTTGTTTCTTAGCTTCATCTTTTAGGTGCTGTTTCAGGGGGTTCTTTTGATTTTTGCTGTTTTTTTCATATTTAGTTTTTGAACTCTACAATAATGTCCTGTTTGGATGAGGAGAAAATTTGGGGGAATGAAAGAAAATGAATTTGTGAACTTTGATAAGTGAGTTTCTTTTACTTTGGAGGTGGTGAACTTATCTGTATGATTTTGGTGTGTGGGTGATGAACACTATGACTCTCTCACCGATTAGGCACAATTTAGTTCAGGTGGTCCTTTACTTGGGAATGTGTATAGAAAATCTTCTTAGAGCTGAGAACTCAAATTTATATCTATTGATTTAGTGTGTTGTATTAATGTGAATTGATCTCTGTCTTTTGTACTGATAGATGGGGTCCACAGCTTGAACAAGCCACTTACAAGAGTCGTCAAAGACTTTACCTTTCTGAACAGGCATGATAATCTATAGCTCTTGTCTCCGCATTTTGTAAATTCATAGCGCAAGCATTGCTGTGTACTTGTACTGTTCAAGGAAAAAGTGAGACGATTTTACCAAAGTTATTTTCCATTGTTTTATGTCAAATTAGTAGGTTAACAACTTTAAGGGGATGTGAAGATTTTCTAATAAAGTTTAATTGTGTAGAGTTTGGTTTATTGGTAATCTTACAGAGACAAAAACTGATTCCAGCTTGGCCTTCATTTTTTATGATGAGCCCCAAAGTTCTGGCTTCATCATCATGGGTTAATATGATTCATATTAATTGCTAAATAATAGTCACAGGTGTAATTGTTCAAATTCACAATGGTCTAGCTTTTTGTAAAACCTACTTAATATGTTTTTTAATGATTGGAAGTGTTGAATCTCTTTGCATACAAGTTTATTAAATAATATGTCATGGATAATAATGATGTACTCTCACATTCATATAGGGACTTGGATATGAAAACACGCAATCATGTTCATTGTTGTTTGCATTATCCTATAGCACCGGTCTTTTATTTGTTTATTTTTCCTTCTTATAATGATGCTTTATCTTCTTATCCAGACTGATGGTACTGTTCCAAATACACTTGTCATAGCAAACTGTGAAGTTGTTAAACCCAGGGTTGCTGCTGCAGAGCATATATCACAGGTGATGCTGAGATAAAGAATGATTGCTTATTTGCTTATCACCTGTTCTATTTTCTTCTTCATTTTTTTTTTCCTTTCCAGTGTTGTCATGAATTTTATATCATCTGAAATTCTAATATGCTGCCATGTAACGGTATCCTTTGGTTGCTCAATCTTACAGTTCAACGAAGAAGCACGCTCGCCCTTTGTTAAGAAGTATAAAACCATAATACATCCTGGCGAGGTACCAATGACTTGTTTTCTTCAAACTTCTTCTTTGTAATTTTTGCTACTTACTATCTGCTTGCTTAAATATGTAAGTTTTCATCATTGAAAAAAAAATTGTTATCTGTGCTAGTCACTTTTGATAAGTTAAGAATTTGTTCTACAAATAATACTAGTAGATTAGTCTGTTGAATAGTTAATCACATATTAGATAATTACTTATTTTAGGAAGTGTTGCAGTTGATAACTGTTTTTCTCTTTATAATGTACAATTTATGGTGTAGTGATGCATTTACAATGAAGTTTTATACCTTTTCTGTACATCATTATGTTGTAGGATTTAGAATCTTCTTAGCAATGGTGTGTACTGATTTTGCAGGTCAACAGAATCAGAGAACTCCCGCAGAACAGTAAGATAGTAGCTACACATACTGACAGTCCTGATGTAAGCATCTATTCTGTTCTTTTCAAAGAAAGTTTGGTGGCCTTTCATTTTTATATATGTTTTTGTCCCTTTGAATGGAGCTTATAGATGTTAGAAGCACAATGTGGGTTACGTTTTGGATTTATCATACAGGTTCTCATATGGGATGTTGACGCTCAACCTAATCGGCATGCTGTCTTGGGAGCTACAAATTCTCGCCCCGATCTGGTATGCTCTTTGTGTGCACATACTATCTGCAGTTTTGTATATGTGTGAGTTTTATTTTCATGTATTATACACTAGTTATATATTATTTCATGATATTTGTTATTGTGGAGTTTATGATTCATGCTTGTATGCATAGAGGATTTTCCACTTCAATCTATATATTCTTCTGGCTTTTGTTGTGGCTGCCTTTTAACATAAGAACATCATCTGGCAGGTTTTGACCGGACATCAAGATAATGCTGAATTTGCTCTTGCCATGTGCCCAACTGAACCGTTTGTGCTCTCGGGAGGTCAGAGTCTCTCTCTCTCTCTCAATTGTTTTGCCATCAAAATATTCTATTTTTCATAGTCAGTTAATAACTTTTACCAGGCCAGAACATTTAAAGATTTGGACATTATTGGTTCTCTTCTGGTATCTGCACTATGCCCTGTTATCTATATCAAAAGGGCATTTTCAGAGGCCATAATGATATTTCTGATTGTCTCGTATGTATGTGGAATGTAATTAATATTATGGAGGGATGCCATTGTCTTTGACTGTAATAAACTTGTTTATATCTCGCTGATAAAACTAAGTTTATTATTTTCTTCATCTTTCATTTTCAATTTTTAATATAATTCTGATGGAGGAGGCATCGGTGCCAGGCAAGGACAAGTCAGTGGTTTTGTGGAGTATTCAAGATCATATCTCAACTTTGGCAACCGAAGCTGGGACTACAAAGTCTCCAGGATCTGGAGCAGCCAACTCTAAAAGTGCCTCTAAGAGTGGTGGGAATAGTGATAAGCCCAAAGAGGGCCCTTCTATTGGAGCTCGAGGAATCTACCGAGGGCATGAGGACACTGTTGAAGATGTGCAGTTCTGTCCATTGAGGTAGCCGACTTGATTTTTGCCAAGTTAAAATTCAGTATGTGTGGAATTATTTATTTCATATCCATAATAACCATTGACTGATTGATTGTTTTTTTGTGTTGAAGCGCAAATGAGTTCTGTAGCGTGGGTGATGATTCTTGCCTTATACTATGGGATGCAAGAACTGGCTCTACTCCAGCCATCAAGGTTAAATTTCTTCCATTTACGTCTTCCCTTTTGAGTACCAGTTTGATTATGATGCTTCCCTTCTCCAAATGCAACTCATATGCTCAGCTGGGAAATACCTTCTTAAATTTATTTATTCTTTGGAAAAAAAAAAGGCATTTAAAGATGCTATTGAGGCATCTTGCCTATTTTTTTACTGTTCTATCAAACTTTGCAAGCTAGAAAATTTCATGTCTTTAAAATCTCATATCTATTGAACTTAATATGCATTTATGTCAAATCGTTTCATAAATTTTGCATGCTATTTTGGCAGGTAGAGAAAGCTCATAATGCTGATATACACTGTGTTGATTGGAATCCTCATGATGTGAATCTCATTTTGACGGGGTATTATGCTTTCCAGGCTTTCTTCTGTAATTATATTTCAGTTAGGGTGGGGTCTCTACATTGACTGTATCTTGATCTTTGTGGTGCTGGTTTCACCTCATGCCTCTGGCTCTCTTAATATTAGAATTCAATTTCTATGGGTGGACTGAGGAGTTAAGCAGTTCCTCAATTGCACTTTCTTTCCGTTGCTTCCATTTCAGGTCTGCTGATAATACTGTTCGAATGTTTGACCGGCGGAATCTCACCTCTGCTGGAGTTGGTGCACCTATCCATACCTTTGAGGGTCACAATGCTGCTGTTCTTTGTGTACAGGTGCTGTGAAATTTTGAGGAGTTGTAATTTTCAAATTTCTGATGCCTTTATTTTAAACTTCAAAGTAGCATTTCTGGAATTCATTTGCTGTGCTGTTACAAGATTGATGTCCATTTGCTTTCAGTGGTCTCCGCACAAGTCCTCTGTCTTTGGAACTTCTGCTGAGGATGGCGTCTTGAACATCTGGGATCATGAGAAGGTGCAAAATCATTTTGTCTACTATATTTAGTTACTCTCTCTCTCTCTCTCTCTCTCTCTCTCTTGTGCACAAATAGTTTTTATGGCCTAAGCAAGAACAAAGAAGGAAATTGAAGAGGCAACGCAACTAATAGAATACAGCTATAAAATTAGAATGTCTTGGAACCATGAACAACATTTTCTGTTGGTGAAATTTGTATTGACTTATTGCAAATAGGGTTAGGACTTAGGATCTCTGACGGAGTGACGGGATCTGTTTACGAATTAACTAGTTTCAGGAATCAGTCTATTTTACTGTTTGGAGATGTGGCATTTCCATGTGTACCAAGTACCATTTTGATGCTAATCTCTCAAGCATGACGAGGGGGAGGGGGAGTGTTGGAAGATAGTTGTTCATCTTGGGTTCACCTTGTTTTCCAGTCATCTGTATTTCATTAATTTCGATAAGAAATGGGCCCTTACATTTTAATATCAGCCATCCAGTCTGAAAAAATATGTCATTTACCCTTCAGGTTTAGACATTGCTAGACCACATTTTGTATTGTATGTCTGTTTCTTTGTATATTGTTTATAACATTCTTAATATACCACAGATTACCAGGAAGCAAGATTCTGTCGCTTCCAAGCTCCCAGATGCTCCTCCAGGCTTATTCTTTCGACATGCGGGGCATAGGTATATAGCTGTTTATCTTTTCTCTGCTCTAGTTTTGTCATATATGAGCCAGTGCATCATATGTTGATCCTGTCACATGTTGCCAATTGAGCAACTGCTCAAAATAAGTCATTATTAAAGTCCTCCAGAATTCCGTGCATTCATTCTTTGAGGAACATTAGTCTATACGTTATATTTTCTGACCATTGGCCATTCATTACATATTTGTGGATACAGTTGCTAACTTTTATTTGTGCTTGTAGGGACAAGGTTGTTGACTTCCATTGGAATGCATCTGATCCGTGGACAATCGTTAGCGTGTCAGATGATGGTGAGAAGACTGGCGGAGGCGGTACATTACAGGTGATTTTACTCATTTCACCCTATGTTTCCATTGCAATCACTTTAAAACAGAGTTAAACGTTCGATTGCCCTTTCTTCCATTTACTTTTCCACACCACCAAGGAGAGCCTACAGTGCACTATGAACTGAAGTGTTTCCATCATCACAATACGTCACTAGGAAAAGTTATGGCATGTATGTGATAGTATAGATTGGTTACTCTCTCTATGGCAAGAGCATAAACCTCAAGAGAGTAGTTGCTCGTGCCTCCATTTAAAACTAAATGCTCTCTCTATCCTAAAATGAGTGTCCGCTTTACTATCTTCTTATAGTCTGTTACATACAAGGATAAGTTAGTTAGGATTGGACATTCCCCCTTATACCCTCGTAACTTATCCTTTGGATATTGTTGATACCGCTCATTGATGCAAGGAGACCCTCGTGGTTGTCGTGGTCCATTAATTGATCAATCGATTTTCCTTACTAGTTCATATGAGCCCTCGTCCAAAATTAGTCTGCAATAATAGAACTGAACACCGCGCAACTAAGCCATTTCCCAAAAGTCCTATCTAATGCATCATCATCGCTCTTCTTTTCTCGCTAACTCAAGCCTACCCCTCTAGCTTCTACTAACTCTCAAGGGTTGTTGGTTGTTTTGTGCAGATATGGAGGATGATTGATTTGATCTACAGACCAGAGGAAGAAGTCCTGGCCGAGCTGGACAAGTTCAAATCTCATATACTCACATGCTCTTCTTGACGAACACATGAACAATCTGCAAAAACCTTGCTATCGTCGTCATCTATTCCTGCTATGTGTTGAACATTTTGATTTTACGAATTGTAGCTCAGATGTTTTAATCAAAATACCTTGATCGGTAGGTACTACATTTCTGTTGAGGAACTCGTATCCCCCTTTAAAATCATGCTTGTGCTCTAAGGATGTTTTGTTACTTCAGTAATGTTTGTGTTTCGAAACATCCAACTGGTCTAATTGATGAGCATTTGTAGATTACAAGCTTTCTTGTTACAGAGATCCTATAACATTTTGTCAGAATTGAAAGAAACACAGAATTGGTGGAAGCAGCAGAAAATAGTATTGGCTATAGCAAAATCTCAAAATTCTAATGGCAACAAATTAAGCAAATTTGTACGCAATGTTTCACTTGTATTTTTATTTCCGAACAAGTGCATTATTTCAGTTTTGGTAGTTGATTATTATTAATACTATGAACTATTATTTATTTTCACGAGCTAGTTAAGGTGGTCTGCTTCATTTTTTGAAATTAGTTCGAATTTTTAGTTGAACACTCAAAGAAAACTTTCTCAAATGCATAAAGTCGACGGGTGGTGATGTCTGGAAATGAATCGCTCTCACAAATTGAAAATTGGCTCAAAAATACATTTTGCTCTCTCATTTCAACTCAAATAATTGGCCTCATACCATCAGCAGGGAGACTCGAACCGGTTTGAAAACTCAAAAGAAATACGAAGTGTTTAAACCACTTGGTCCAACCTGCCTTGGCACCTTTTAAGGGGAATTATTGATATTATTAGTATTATTTATTATTACTAAAATTCAAATTAAGCGGGAAGTAGCAAAAACAGGCCTGGCGGTAGCAAAATCCAATGTCTCTGTACACTGTACACTTTACAGTCTCTCTTCTCACGTCTTGCTCTATAAAAGCTTTCTCGCACCATTTTCTGTGCCTTTTCCTCCGATTCGAAGCCTCACCAGATCGTCGAAGAAGATGAAGGAGATGCTCCGTATCTCCACTCGCAGCAGAAGCTTCTCCACTCTGTTCTTCGCGCTCCTCCTCGTCTCCTCCGCACACTCCTTCTACCTCCCCGGCGTCGCTCCTCGCGATTTCGTCAAGGTACGCTTCCAAATCTGCCTCCTCTGCTTCGCAATTTTTTGATCTGTTGTTTCTCGTTTTTCTTTTCGTTTCGTTTTGTTGTGTTTCTCGCGCATTTGAGCTCGGATCTAGGGTTTTGACTTTTGGTTCTGTGTAGATCCGTGGTGTTGGGCGCGGTTGGTGTTCGTTGAGTTTGTGTTTTGATTTGGATCTGATTGGTTTTGGTTTGGTTTTGGTTTTCTAAGCTTGTTTGGTTGGATGTGAAACAGAGTGGAACTGATGCAACTCTTATAATGCAATTTGGTGTTTTTATATTCTAAACATGTTGGGAGACCTACTGTTTTGATTAAGCTGTGAATTTGTGTTGGATAAGAAATTGTATTGGTATCTTCTATTTTGACTGTCATTGATCACGGAAATGAGAAATGTAATGCTAGGATTTGTTTTTTTGGTGGATAAATATTTATGTATTTGTACATTCCTTATGATTAGAAGATGTAGGTAGAGTGTTGGGTGCATTTAAGAAATAGAAGATTTAGGTAGAGTGTTGGGTGCATTTAAGAAATATGCCAAGTAATTTGAGGATTTCCGAGGCATTTCAGTCGAAGTTCAATAATGATATCTGTAGCAAATGTAGTTCAGAATGTTAGAATCATTGCAAAGTTGATGAAACCGAATTTTAGCTAAGATTTCATGTGTTGCTTAATTTTAAGATTTTGAAAATTGAACTCTGTTTTGGTGAGTGTAGCAACTGTTTGTTTATTTCTTCCTTTACCATGAGGGGTGAGTGTGACCATGCCAAAATCCTCAGCAAAATGTATTAGGATGAAGTACATTAGGTGGGGCATATAAAGACTGCTGTTGGAATTGGAAATGTTTTAATTTTTATACTATTGGGTTGTGTGATTGATTGACTGTTCCTTTGTTTGGAAAACTAAGGAAATTAAATATCTGGAAGCACTGATAAAGGGTAAAGGGTTGGTTGATTTTTGGAGATATAATCCCACTTTGTTCTTCATTTTGAATTCTAATCTATAGAAACTTATTTCATGTTTGTCATCTCTTGACAGGATGATCCCCTTTCTGTCAAAGTGAACAAGTTGTCATCTACAAAGACACAACTTCCATATGACTACTACTACTTGAACTACTGTAAGCCCCCCAAGATTATAAACAATGCAGAGAATTTGGGGGAGGTTCTTCGAGGTGACCGTATTGAGAACTCTGTTTATACTGTAAGCATTTAGTCCTCTGTCTATTTTATTTGGTTCTAACCGGTACAAGGCTTGCATAATACTTTACACACTGTTGTGTTCTTGTTGCTTCATTTATGTGGACCTAAGTTCATGTTTTCTGCCTAGTTTCTTATGAGGAATGACCTGGTATGCACTGTGGCTTGTCGAATGAAGCTTGATGCTGAATCTGCAAAGAATTTCAAGGAAAAAATTGATGATGAATATCGTGTTAATATGTAAGTCATGAAATTTATTCTTTTTTGTGTTTTAATTGCTCTCTCCTTTTAAGATATTCTTGTAAATGTTCGGACTACTTTGGGATTGAGTTGCTTGTAGCAACTAATATGCATTTCATGTCCACATGTGGTAATATTTTATGAAGATTATATGTGATTTTTTTTTTAATTTCTTTTTGTTACACTAAGCTCTCTAATATGGATATGCAGGATTCTAGATAACCTTCCTGTCGCTGTTCTTAGACAAAGGAGGGATGGAGTTCAATCAACAACATATGAACATGGTTTCCGTGTTGGGTTCAAAGGGAATTATGCAGGGGTATGCTTCAGTATGCAACTCCCTTTTGTCAATGTTTACAGTGTTATGTTATAATTCTAACTTGTTTCTTGTACAGAGCAAAGAAGAGAAATACTTCATCAATAACCACTTGAGCTTTAGAGTCATGTATCACAGAGATGCTGAATCTGATTCTGCTCGAATTGTTGGTTTTGAGGTTACTCCAAACAGGTTTGCACCTTTTTTTTCTTTTCTTTCATTTTGGATAGCATGTAGAGTTCAATTGGCATGTCTTATTCAGTATATGGTTTTGATGGAAACTGGATAACAATATAACCTGATGGTTACTCAAATCAAATATTGAAGACAGAAAAGACCATTGCTTGATACACTGTTCTTTTTCCATCCAAGGGTAAGGTTTGTCTTGAGGATGAGTATGATTGCTTTGTCCTTTTCTAGACACTGTAGGAATAGAGTACTGTATTCTTAGTGAAATGAAGTGTCAGTTGTCACAATGTTCTTGTTTGCAACAATTACTCAAAATAATGGTTGTAGCTTTAGAAGGTCTTAGTATGTCTCTTACAGATAGATTTTCAGAATTATTTGCAACAAGAGAAAAGATTTTGCCAGTAGGAGTTATTCTGCTGCTGTGACTGTCAGACTTTCTTGAACCCTGGCAGACGCTGATTTGTATATGAGATCTTCCAATTGCTAGATGGATCATGTATGCCTTGTGTATCTGTGCTATACTGATATATGCTTGTTTTCGCTTTCCTATGCAAATAAATGTTTAATGTGACCTGTTATGGAAATTCTCTGCACATTGCTTATTGTGCATTTGTACATTGCCAAATAGCTTCTTATGGTGATTTTATCTTCTCATTTCATTTTTGAACAGTATTAATCATGAATACAAGGAGTGGGATGAAAAGAATCCTAAGATAGCAACCTGCAACGAAAACACCAAAAACTTAATACAAGGTAGCACTGTTCCACAAGAAGTCGACACAGGAAAGGATATTGTGTTTACATACGACGTGACCTTCAAGGAGAGTGATATCAAATGGGCATCTCGATGGGACACATACCTGCTCATGAACGATGATCAGATTCACTGGTTCTCCATCATAAACTCTCTGATGATTGTTCTTTTCCTCTCCGGTATGGTGGCAATGATTATGATGAGAACTCTGTACAAAGACATTTCCAATTACAACCAGTTGGAAACCCAAGATGAGGCTCAGGAAGAAACAGGATGGAAACTCGTTCATGGAGATGTTTTCAGGGCACCTGTAAATTCCAATTTGCTTTGTGTCTACGTTGGCACTGGTGTCCAGATATTCGCCATGACTCTCGTAACAATGATATTTGCATTGTTGGGATTTTTATCTCCTTCAAACCGAGGAGGTCTCATGACTGCTATGGTTCTCTTGTGGGTTTTCATGGGCTTATTTGCCGGTTACTCCTCGTCCCGCTTATACAAAATGTTCAAGGGCACGGAATGGAAAAGGAATACCTTAAAAACCGCCTTCATGTTTCCAGGTATTCTGTTTGCAATCTTCTTTGTACTGAACACGCTGATCTGGGGCGAGCAATCTTCCGGTGCAGTGCCCTTTGGAACTATGTTTGCCCTTGTCTGTTTATGGTTCGGCATATCAGTTCCATTGGCCTTTGTGGGTAGTTACTTGGGTTTCAAAAAACCCGCCATTGAAGATCCGGTCAAGACAAACAAAATCCCTCGACAAGTACCCGAGCAGGCATGGTACATGACTCCAGTCTTCTCCATTCTCATCGGCGGCATCCTTCCATTTGGGGCTGTTTTCATCGAGCTCTTCTTCATCTTGACATCAATATGGCTCAACCAGTTCTACTACATCTTCGGCTTCCTCTTCATCGTGTTCGTCATCCTCTTAATTACATGTGCCGAGATAACAATTGTCCTCTGCTACTTCCAGTTGTGCAGTGAAGACTACAACTGGTGGTGGAGATCGTACCTGACCGCCGGCTCCTCCGCCTTGTATCTCTTCCTTTACTCAATTTTCTACTTCTTCACCAAGCTGGAAATCACAAAGCTAGTTTCCGGCATCCTCTACTTCGGGTACATGGTAATCATCTCATACGCTTTCTTCGTCTTGACCGGAACAATTGGCTTCTACTCGTGCTTCTGGTTCGTCCGCAAGATCTACTCATCGGTGAAAATTGACTGATCTGAATAACAATGGCGAAGACTACACAAGCTCGGGACCTAAACGGTGAAGCAGCAAAGGTTTGCGAGCTTCTCTCAGGTTTGCACATGAATTTTTCCTCCTCGCCTTAGTTCTTTACTATTTTGCTGAACGTAGCGTAGGGCTTGGTCTGTCAATTTCGCTTAAATGTTACGAATTGTATCCTTTATAGTATATGTCATTAGTAGCTGTTTAGATATAATATCAACTATTGCCAACATTAATGTGCTCGTTAAAATTTTCATTCCTTGTGTTGGTGTTACCAATCCCGTGCTGTGCGAATGGTATGAAACTTGATGATTGAGCCTTGATAGTTGAAGGTTGGTATTACATTTTGAGTCACTTTTTAGTGAATAAATTTCTTCATCGATTTAGGATGTTGAAAATGTCGATTTGTTTTTCAATGAGCCGAGCTCATACCACCAGGTTTTATTAGCTTGAATCGACAATTGCATACTCAACTCACTCAACCCGATTTTATAAGCTTGAACTAACAATTACAAACTCGACTCACTCGATTTTATAATCTTGTTACTGATTGCAAACTCAATTATGTCTCACTTCGCAGTTGAAAGTCATTTCGGGTTTTGGGTTGGGATTGGGTTGTAGGTTCACGTTAAATGTGTAGGTTGTCTGATCCGAGCCAAAATTATCCGAGTCTACTTCATATGTATCAAACCAGTTGGGTTTCGAGTACCCACGAACCGTCATTCCAAATCTATGAACTCATACAAACTGAAAATCCACAAATGAGATTATTGAAGTTATAAATGTAGAAAGAAAAAATATAATGTGTGAACTGGAAATCTAATCAAAGATTGACTATCGTTTTAAGAGTGGACCTAAGACCGAACTAATTATATTTAGAGCGTGATTGGATCGGACAAAAAATAACCAGATTGAACACGATCAAAATGAATAAAAATAATAGAATTTATTTAAAATTATTTAAAAAAATGATTACAAAAGGTTCTGCTTGAGAATATCTGACACAAAACTGGTAAAAAATATCAGTGTTAATAATTTGCACTAAAGTCAACTCTATAAGTTCTTACATCTACATGTGCCCTACTTGTCTTCAGATCTACAGACCATTCTCTGAAATATTTTACCCATAACCTCCAAGAAAATATAAATTTTCAAAGGAGCATTTGTAGGAAAATTTTAGTGTGCGACATGTTGAGCTAGCAATTCGGGTTTCGGTTAGCAGTTTTCCTTAGGGACGTGAGTTGCAAATTTCAGATCGGGTTTCCAATTTTGCATGTAAATGTTAAGCTTCATTTGACATAAAAGTTGATTAGATCTATTATATACAATCTCCGAATTCAGGTCCAATTTGCGAGTTCTATCAACATATGCAACAGATCAAACTCACTAGTCCGATTTTTAAAACATAACACGAGAACAAGAACTTACAAAAAAAAAAGACACAAATTAGTAAGCTTTATATTATCAAATTTGGATCCTTACAAGAACAAAAAGCAATGAAACAAATTGCTTTATAGTAAATTACATAGATAAGATACAAAATAACACAACTAGAAACCACAAGGTTTCATATTTTACTACAAAACATTTGCACATGGACTCAAAATTGTGTCAAGTCTCAATGTGCATAGCTCCAACCAAACCCTCCCTTGTTCCAATCATTCAACAACTGATAAATTATATACATAGGAGCTTGAGCTTCTCTGCAACAATAAATTTCAACCTATATGGGGCTCTCAACCATCTGGTGTGTTGTATATTTGTACAACTTCACCCTGGAAAACCCGAAACAAATGAACATCGAGATTGAATACGTAGAGACTTAAGTTACCGTAATGAGGACCCGAATAGCTGTAATGAAGACTTGGGAAACTGATAGAGTCTTTGATGTTGTGGGATGTGTGATATGTATGATATATTAGCTGCAAACTGCCTCGACGGAGAGTTTCTTCATGACACTTGGACATGGATCCCCTCCGAACATCTCGGGTGCTACTGTTACGGAGCACGAGTTTAGACCAATGCAAGTCTGCAAGAATAAGGTTGTGTGCATTAGAGACCGGTAGAAACAATAGTTAGGGTTTATAGAAGCTACACGAGCAATAAGCAGAGTTTGGTTTACGAATTCTAAAACGGGAATGGGAATGAGATTTTCGTTCCAAAGTTATTCTAATACAAACACGAGGAATGGAAATATCATTCTCATTTTCATTCTCATTCCTAAAACAAAATTATAATCTAAACACTGCCTAATATGTTTTCAAAGTTCGTGCACCTTTTAGGACTAGTGCGCGAGACTCCCTCCTAGTGGTGTAAATTTGGATCCGGACACGCCGACTCACACATTTTTTGGGTTCGGGATGCATAAAATGGATACGATCAATTCTTGAGTCGGATCGAGCAAACCCGCAGAATTTGCATGTAAGTTCCACAGCCCGTACCTCACCACTAGAGTCTAGAGATGGTCATTAATGTATGCAACCTTACTCTTTTTTTGCGAAGAGGATGTTTCCTCAACATAAACTCATAACCTCAAAGTTGCAAGTCAGCAACCTTACCGTTGCGCTAAGGCTTACCCTCTGTAAATTTCTCCAAAAGGAGCCCATAGGGCTATACTAAGAAAGTTCATTACCATAGTGTGTGTTTTTGTGTGTAAGATCTCGGGAAAATCGAATACCAAAAAAGAAAGAGTTGAGAAACCTAATATTTTCCTACTATGGAAAAGACAGTTATTAAAGACTTTAACGTACCCTTTCAAAAGCATCATAAGATTTGTGGGCGTGACAGCTCCCCTCTCGGAAGCTTCCACAAGTTCCTTCAGGAGTTCCAAAGCTAGCGAACTTTATCGACGAGATTTTCTGCCCCGGGGCACACCATAAGTGGGCTTTAGGCCTCAGAGGCTTATTCACTTTACCAGAGGCTTGCATCTGATAATTCATAAGATTCGGCTGCCACTCGTAAATATCGGCACATACACTATCTATATCTCTTCTAACCAAAGAAATACCATTTGGATCTCCACCCCATTCCTCGAAAACAACCAATAAATTTCCTGTCGGGTTTAGCCACGAACGAGGGACATGATACCTGTTATCAAACATAAGTCCACTTGTCAATAACATAAAACACGCAGAAACATAGCTGCAAAACACGATTTGTTTTGATTTTTACCATCTTTGAGAAGGCTCTCCACAATTACTTAAGCATTTTTTCTCGTTAAATGATCCAGCATAGTTGCAAGTACCGCAATTTCCAGATGCTTTATATGCAGGCCAGTAGCGCCCAACAGCCCGTCCGTTTATCCAAATTTGACCTTTTCCCATGCTTCCCATATCTAAAGCCAATGGTCTATCTCCGGCCGGAGCACTGAAAGTAGTCTAGAAAACGAAAAAAGACATCAGTGTTAGCTTTAAACCTTCACAACATAAGTTCCACATCGAGAAGTTACAACTCTTTTTTCCATTGAATGTTTTGTAGCCAACGGGTACGCTTGGACAAATGCTCTTTTTCTTAGACTAAGTAGTTAATCTTAATTGTTTGGTAGAGAAAACCAAAATAAAATGTACACCCGCACTGTCCCAAAGCGGGCACTCATTTTGGAATAGAAGTACTGTTTGGAGAAGCATATTTCGAATTCCAACATATTTTTGTAGGAAAATAGTTTATTAGCGAACAAGCAAAGTTGCTAAAGACGAGGTTCAAAATACTTACTTTATACCATGTTAGTGCTTGCCTGCGAGAGACAAACGGTCCTTCTACCCACTCAACAGAGGAGCTCCCACTGAGTGAGTGAAGACTCAGCGCTTCTCCCTCGAGACCAACCTGACGAGGAATAACAAAATTGAATGAGTATCAAGCATGCTATGGAAAGTTGGAAACACAATAAGACACAGCAAAATGTTTGAAAATAAACCTTGTAAGACCATTTTTGCCAAGACAAATCTCTCCTTCCCTCATTGAGGCCATTCAGTGTAACTGGGCCGAGAACACCAGCATTCCATGTCTCAAAATGTGGACCAACGTTCTGAACCAATCATATGGAAGACAAAGGTAAAATAATTCAGCATTAGACTCGTGAAAACACGGATAATGGATATGCATGCATGTTAGAGAGAGAGAGAGAGAGAGGACAAACCGGGAGACCAACGGCAATGCTTAGAAGTGAGATTTTGTTGATACCAGCTCTCAGCTTCACACCTTCACTAAAAGTTAATTTCGGGAATTCTAAACTTCCATAAGCAGTTCCTGCCAAAAACGAAGTACTTTGTCAAGAATGGAAAATACAAAGTAATATAAGAACAAGCAAACACAATCGTATGTACATCAGTATTATTTACTTCATGATGTTTCACTTTACTATACCCACTTCTTTTTACGGTATTTTGAATCATGAATTAGCACCACCTCCTCTTACCCAATTGTATAATACGATTATTGGGAGGATGAATTTAAAGATGACCGTTTCATAGAATATGAAAATTTGAATAAAACAAAATACTCAAAGCATTTGTCATTGTAGAAGTTGTCGTATAATATACCACCCACCTGCTAGTTGACCGTTGATGAAAACATGCAAAGCATGGCCAGCCGATGACACGTGAAGATTAGGATACTTTCCGGTCCTCAAAAATCCCTCATTGGGATCAATCTTAACGCTGAGAAGAGAAACAGCATGTATTAAAGATTGGAATATTGAACCATATAGTCCAATAAATGATTGGGAGATGTTATTAATCAATATACCGTAAAAAGATGAGAAATTATGTTTATACTCACTCTGTCATGTACCACAAGTAGTCCGAGGCGTCTCTTGTTGTATTGATCTGCTCCAACAACCCAACAGTTGTGAATGAATTGTCATCATAAGAGGCAGTTTCTTCATTATATGCTTGCCAAGACAGTCCTCCATGGACTGGAACCGGAGTCATCTTCATCTGCGCGCTTTGAGCACCAATCTGTATAGCAAATTTAGTAAGAAAATGTCAACAAAAAACGAAATTGATGTACTAAACATAACATTACAAAATTCACAAAACTATAGATTGTGGAAGAACTGAAAGCATAAAGTATTTATAAAAATTTACGAAGCGGATACTTAATCAATATAACATTTCGATAATGATAGTAGAAGCTTTTTTTCTTACCCTTGCAGTGTTATAAACGGTATTCTTGCAGTCGGGAAGGATGCTGATAGACCAAGGCGGCAAGTTGTAATGCATATTTCTAAAAGCCACCTTTGCAAATGATCGTGGATTGTAATTTGCAAGAAATGCGGCGCACCCTCCAGACTTTGATTTGAATATATGAGCCTGTATTATAAAAATAGAAATAGCGGGGTCAGGATAGTTTGTAAACATCTTAGAACAGGAGAGTCTTAAGACAATGATGAAAACTAACCTCTTGATAGTTTCCGAGTGGTGTCACAATGGGGTCTCCCGAGATTAAAGCTGGTTCACACAGCTTAATTGCTCTATGCAGATCCTTCAAATGGCCCCATTTAGGTTGTCTCAGTAGTCCTACATCGGAAAAAAAATCAGATTTCGTGGAGTATACCAATGATTGTAGACAAACTAAAAAAATAAAAATTATCAAAAATTCTGGCTAACACCTAATTTTAGTGGCGGTGGTGAGGACCCACCAAGCAAATGGGTTTGTTTATGTTCAGAACTGTTCAGTTAAGATACAATCAACTGTCTTCATGCATCAAAGTCTTTGTACAAGGAAAAGAATGCTATTTGTCATCCATGACCTAATTTTCCAAGACTAAGAGAATAAATACAAATGGAATGGTAGTTGCGTTGATCATGGAGAAACTGATGTTCAAACCCGAATCTTTTTTCTCTCTATTTTTTAGATGGCGTGAAAGTATCATTTTTTATAGAATCCAAACAGTAAAGAATACATGACTAGCTCGGGTCTATAAAACACAAACATCACAAACCAGATGTCGGAGAAACCCACATTGAGGTAGATAAATATCATTCACAGCACGAGTTCTTGGTGCTTACCATACTCATCGAGTGGAGCATCATAATCATAGGTAGTAGCAATGAATGGCCCACCAGCTGTTCGCCCAAAATTTGTTCCTCCGTGATACTAGAAATATAAAAAAGAAAAACCAAAACTTAGTTTAACCAAATCAATAAACAGACCTCCTTTCACTTGGTGAATTCAGCTAACGGTTTAGTTACCATGTAGTAGTTAATGAAAGACCCTCCTTTCTGTATAAACCTTGCAACTGAAAATGCCAGATCTTCGGCTGGTCGGTATGGAACTGGACCTCCAAATTCGGTAAACCTTCATATGTAAAAAAAAAACGAAAAGTGAGCCAATAAATACCATGAAATGAATTCTACTTGAAAAACTAGTTCTTAGATCAGCAGTAATAAGCAAGTAAAATTACCAGCCAGTCCAGGCTTCAGTCCACATCTTGGGCTTATAATTCTTGTTCGGAGAAAAGTAATCGCAGTAGAAACCATTGCAAGCGTTAATCTGTTAGGACAAAGCAAAAACACTCAAACACGTACTATATACGAACAAAGCGCTAAGGTTTTATGATTCAAACTACCAAAAAGTTCTAGCAAACTAGTAGTTACGAAACCACACGGCTCACATGGAATTGTATAAAGACAAAATGACACAGATAGGGCCTAGAAAGAGCAAAGCGAAGCCATGTGCAATGAGGACTAATAATTCATTTAAGCCATGACCAAACAAGTAGACATTACACTATTCACTAGCAACCCCACTAAACATGATGAGACATGACATGAAAACCATAAACAATGGGTATAGATTGTGACATGAAAAGTGGAGATACATCATAAAAGATTGTTATCGTATGAAATAGATATTTAGGTCACACTTACAACAGGGTCCGGCGCATCATCTTGCTTGCACATGACCCACGGCACGCCGGTGCCAAGACCCACAGCCATTTTCGCAGCCCATTTGGTGTATGCTTGACCGGGTGCACCAAGTTCATATTCCATTGGACCGTACTCATTCTCAATCTGTCACAATCATATTGAAAAAGAAGCTTCACTTAGTACTCTATAAGTCTCTAATTCTATCATATTCATGTTCAAATTCAGATTGTGGAAAATGAAGCCTAACCTGAGATAGAATAATTGGACCACCTTGAGACTCAAACAATCTTTCAGCTTTCATCATATTCACAATCTTTCTTGTGAATTTTTCCATTTCATACTTCATTGTAGCAAATAAAGAGCACGCAGAAAATAATAATCAAAATCAAAATTCAAAACTTGATAAAATTGGGAAGAGCAATGAGATATAAGAGGAAACCTAGGTTCATAGGATGAAAATTGCATACCTTGAAAGGTCCATTATCAGTTCTGAAATTGATACCAGGAATGTACTTGAGCCAAACTGGGAAACCACTGAAACAAAATTGCAAATTTAGCTCAAAACTTCAACATTTTCAAAACAATTTGAAAATTTTAATATGATAAATCTTACCCAAAGTTCCACTCAGCACAAACATAAGGACCAATCCTGAGATGAACATAGAGACCTGCTTGCTTCACCAGCTTGATAAACTTCACCAGATCATACCTTTCCTCAAAATAGTACTGTAAAAAAAGTGAATTCCACAAAATCAACTTTAAACCCATTTGTGAATAATAAAAAGGAAATGACCCAAAAAAATGATTTTTCACATACTTTGCCAGGAGAAGGCTCATGCCCATTCCAGAAAACATAGGTCTGAATCACATCCAAGCCTCCTTCTTTGGCCTTCTCAATAAGATCTGGCCACATCTGCAACAAACCCATGAATCAGAAAGTGAACAGAACCAGACCCATGAGAGCTAAACCCAAAAAGATCAAATTTTTAGATGTGCCCAGATGGAGAAAAAGCTTGAAAACACAGAAAACCAGAGAGACCAATGAAGCACATTTGGTTCAGTACCTCAGGTGTGCTTCTTGGGTAGTGAATGGATCCAGAAATGAGGATCCTTCTATGGCCATTAATGGTAATGGCTTTGTG
The DNA here is from genome assembly GCA_036897485.1 of Pelargonium nanum. Lineage (NCBI taxonomy): Eukaryota > Viridiplantae > Streptophyta > Magnoliopsida > Geraniales > Geraniaceae > Pelargonium > Pelargonium nanum. The sequence goes on along the minus strand of JAYMTF010000840.1, from coordinate 10,231 downwards.
GTCATAAGATACAGAAGCTGAAACAGAACCAATCCATGAACAGAACCACACCAACACTACCACATTCCACATTCCAAGCTTGGAACCCATGAGCTTGCCCAGCTCAACCAAACAAAAACAAAAATGAAGTGAGTCTCTAGTTGGGTTCTCAAAGGAATGGCCTTTTTTTGGGCACTTTATTCTATACTTGTGTGGAGAGAGAGAGAGAGAGAGAGAGAGAGAGAGGACAGTGAACAGCTGGTTCTTTCCTTCTTGTCTCTGAATCTTTTCTTTTTCTTTTCTTTATAATTTTCTCGAGAAAGTGGCAAGGAAAAAAATGAGTTGCAGGACACAACACTGGTTTTAAGTTTTAACTGAAGCTGCTTTGCAGCTTCTTATATAAACACACTCAAGAATGGGTGGTCGGAAAGTGAGTTTGGGGCCCACCTTGGTGGCTAAACACTCCTCCAGTCTCCACACTCTTCTCTTCAATCATAAATTCTCAAAAATTATCTGATTTTTTTTTTCAATATGAAAATAGCAAAAATATTTGTTCGATATAAGACAATATTACCAAAGCAAGTTGGTTCGAGCGATTTAAGCGCTTCGAATTTTTTTTAAAGTCTCAAATTCGAGTTTTTCTATTGACGGTATGAGATGGGTTATATGAGTTTAAAGGGGAGAGCAACCCCTATAGTGTAGCTCAACTAATAAAAAAAAATGAAGACAATATTTTTCATGGCAAAAATAAGAAAATGACTATTTGTGTCTCAAATTAGTCAATAATCTTGTTCGCATTGTGTCGACGATTAACCCTACATTACACGGTCGAACACGCCACTTTAGACATAGTAACTAAATAAGACATGTCGATAGACAAGATTGATACAAACACATTTTTTTATAATGTTATTTTATATGAAAGGAATTATAAAATTTGTGACCATTAATACTTTATCTTACCATAAAATTTTCATTATAAAAATATATTTAAAAAGTTGGGATTTAAGGGTCTGTTTGGCAGTTTTGAAAAAACAGAGATTCTCCTCGACTCCCAATCCCAACGCGGTCGGTTGCTGCTTAATCGGCCAATCAATCTGTGTTTGGTATGGGCTCATCTCCCACGCGCAAGTGAACGCGCGTGGCCTTAACGTAGCACTAACATAGTAACATGGCAGTGTGAATCAGAAAAAGTACAGTGTCCTTTCTGTTGACTTTTTACTGCTTTTAATAGTCAAAGTTAAAACCGAATTCATTATATCTGATTTTTGCCCACGAGCGGTTCTGGCGCGTGTTCCATCATCTCTCTAATTAATTAATTTAGGTGAAAGACCCAATTTGGTCCCGAACTTTAGTGTTTTGACCCAAATTTGGTACTTAAACTTTATTTAACCAAAATATGTCCTTGAATTTTTACGTTTTGGCCAAATTTGGTCTTTGAATTTTGTTTTGACCCAAAATGATCCCTGAACTTTCAAGTATTGACCCAAAATGGTCCTAAACTTTCACATATTGACCCAAAATGGTCATTGCCTTTTGAGCTTATATCAAAAGTTCAAGGACCAAATTGGGTCAATATTTGAAAGTTCATGGACCATTTTAGGTCAAAACAAAGTTCATAAACCAAATTGGGTCAAAATGTGAAAGTTCAATGACTAATTTTGGTTAAACAAGGTTCAGGGACCAAATTTGGTCAAAACACCAAAGTTTTGAGACTAAATTAGGTCTTTTACCATTAATTTATTTTCGTCTAAAAAATATTATTTTAAAATAACTTTTTTTTATTAATTGTATGAATAAAAACATGATTAATTAATTAATTAGTTAAAATGTCACTGCCTGAGTTAATTTTGTAATAGTTACTAATATTTGTGGAAAATGTTGATTTTGATTGTGAAATGATTAATGCTAATGTTGTTTTATGGGTAAGTTTTATGTTAGATGGCTTGATAATGACAAGTGAATTATGATCCTCCAGTTGATAATTGGGTTGTTAGGGTTTGTATTCCCTTCAAATAGTAAAATTAATGCTCACTTTTATTCATTAATTAGTAGGGTCATTACAGATATTTTATAGCTGGATTTGATTAATTAGGGGTTTAAGAATCATTATTTGATCATAAAACGACATTTTACTTTACCCTAAATATAGATCATCGAAATATTCATCTCAATATTCGACAATGCAATATACGCAGTACAAAACCTCATTTTTTTAGAGAGAGATTTGCGCACTAGAAAAATCAATCTAAAAACATGTGTACAGAGTATGAGAAAGTAACTACTGAAGATCCATGTAACTGAGAAAATTAATCAAAAAAATATGAAACGTGTATCTCGTGGATGCATGCAACTTATCAAATCACGTGAATTTTTTGTTTGTTAGCTAGTGTGCGTCTATGTGATTGATTGTTGATTGTTCTATTCTTTGTGTTTGCTCATTTTTCGTTGGTTGCGATCTCTATCTATGTGATATATCAGTGATTTTGCGAGTAATATTCTAATAAGCGTTCCCGCAACAAAGTCTTCAATAGTATAAATTTCACTTTCATATAATATCAATTTTAAGTAGAGTTGTTTTACATATTCAATATAAACACAACATGATCATAAATATGTCGTGTCCCAAATTTTCAGCTCTATTTTGTATCGATAATCATCAAACTTTTAATTTTAGTTATAATCGAATTTGATTATGATTGAAACGATTCTGAAAACACGTTTACGAGTGAAAAAAGCACCAAAGCATGCCCTAAAAGAAACATAATAATTTGAGGATTCTTGTAAATGACTCAACAATGCATGTTTTGTTGTTGTCATCTATAGATCAAGAAAGCAAAAAAATGGAGGAAGCTTTCACTTTCAGAAATAAAAAAGATGAATAGATGGTTTACTTGCCGGGAAGACAAAGAGATTAGTTATAAAAATAATATAAAATACAAAACCAATAAAGCAACAAAAAAGAATAATTTAGTTTAGAAAGTCCATAATCTAAGCAATGAAAAAAATATATTAATTAATTATTTGAAAAGGTTATTGCAATTGCATGCACTCAGCCATGCATGATTGCACACACCATGACACCAACCAGCACCAAATTTCACTAGTTTTGTGAAGTGTCTTCTATTGATTGAATCAAATCATTGTCATGGAATCAAAACTTAACGCTATCTAATACTTTATAAGTAAAATCGGCTAACGAGAAATTGACACGTGTGTGAGAAAGTTATAACATCGCTATGCTAACACGTGACAGTCTAGAGACTGGCGTGTGTAAAATCGGGAGCTCACGGGTTGAGGGAAGCGCCCTCCGGCTGAGGATTGGAGCTTCATCCTTGGAACCCCTTCTTCGGACTCTATCCTTGAAGGTAAAAATTGTGAGGAGGTTACGTTCTCTAGAGGTTTAATATCTGTTTAATATGACGTTAAGTATTCAAGAATATTTGTCTGCTTCGTTAGAAAGACAGGCTTGTCTGGTGACTATCTTATAAATTTAAGTTATATTTTCCTCCGGTGAGAAAGTAAAGAGGTCTCATAGCTTTTTCAAACCCGAGAGAAAACTCGTGTGGGCCCGTCATGACTTTAGGACCGACCAATTACATGCGGCAAATTATCAGCTCAAGTTTGCAAGTATAATTAACTCATCCATTGAAGAGGAGCATCATCTAAATGACTTCATTCATAACACATTTCAGATTCTCTCTCAAATTCTATCTAAATTGACTCTACTTTGAAATCATTTCGGCAAAGACTCTCACTCTCACATTCGAGGTGAATTCCCAAGCACGTGTATGAATTTTCACTTTTCTTTGAACTTTTTCTTTAGTTTAAACATTATTATATTTTCTTTAGTTTTTGTTTTTCACATTATGGAGCCACTAATAAATGAGTAATTTGATAAGTAAGACAACTTGAATAATTAAACTGTGTTATTTTTAGTAATAATTTATATTTTCAGTAAACAAATTCACCAAACCTAAAAACCTATAGCTTGTCCTTTTGAAAAGAATAATTTTGCTGCAAATTGACATCACAATGGCATTAAATTGGGCAGGCGTGCCACATTTATTGTAGCATGGTGTTCTTTTATGGTAGGTTTTAAATTAATATTATCTATAAAATAATTACGAAAATAAATAAACAGTGAAAAAGGAAAATAATATTTCAGAGTTTTTCTTTATATTTTATTTTATTGGAAAAGGAATATACAAAACATATTTCACCGACCTATTTGGTATTTTTTTTTTATTTAATTGCATTCCAAATTATTTTTGGGTCTTCTTTTTCCAATTTTGGTTTTCATGCAAACATTTATTTATTTTGTTCTGTAACACATATGAGAGACACAGATCTTGTTCATTTTGCTTGGGGAACACAAAATTTTGTGTCTTTTTTCTTAATTAATGAACAACAAAACCTGTCATTATATATATTTGTGATTTCACTATGTTATTACACTATTTACAATTTCTACACACATTTTAGTAGTTACCCTAATACTATTTAAATCATATCAAGTTAATTTAGATATTGAGGGCACACCCAAGAGAAGACGTTCCTAGACTGAGAAAGGTACACCTCGCACCGAAGGAGATTTCTCAACCAATAAATCTCCAGGAACTTCTCGTCGGGATCACCTCACAGGGCTCCATTGCATCTATCTCTAGTTAGGATGACACTTCAATATTGTAGATGTTCCTAAAGTTCAAGTCCTCTTCCGCTTTCAGGCAGTAAGTAAAGTACCTGCAACATGACGAATTTTCGAAGAAGGGTGCACTTTCCATAAGGACCATAACCACGCTCAAACCTCCATTATGCCAATTTGGTAAGTTGAGGTGACATAGCACGAACTCGTGCCATCACCACAACAATCTTTGGGCGTTTGAGTTGAACTTGAATTTTTTATTTGTCTGCATCGAACTTAGACACCACTTTAGTCTTCCGTGACATCATTCTCACGTCTGAGATGATTTCTCTGATATATATTTCTCTGCATTAGAATTAATAATAGAGAAATGGTGAGTGTGGACCTTGGTACTGTCAAAATATGGGCAAGTTCCATACAGCTAGTGGCTCTACAACCACTTTTTGACCTATTTCTTTTGGGTTTTGGTTGTGCCCTTATTCATTACTTGAAAATGACTACAATTAAAAACACACACCTAATTTTAATTAGTCCATCACCTCATCAAATTCTTATATTTTCCCATCATAAAATTATACATATAAAAACAAATTACATTATATTATATGTACATGTTTTTTTATTAAGTGAGAAATTGTCATATTATTTGTCTAATGTATAAAGTAATATGACAATTTAGTTCGAGCAAATCATCAGTAAAAAAATTGATGTGTCGTGTTTTATTAATTAACTCATTACTGTTTTCGGATATTTTTGTATAATATTTGAAACATTTAACATTTTTTTTATAAGCGACGGGACAACAGGCCTACAAAGGCCTGTGTTTCTCACCTCTAGTGGGGATGTCACCCGAGTTAGTTGTTAGTTCTCCCCTTAAACCCATAAATCTCAGTTCATACCGTCGGCAAGGAGGCTCGAACCAGAAACCTCAAAGGAAATCCAAAACGCATCAACCGCTTGGCCCAACATGTCTTGATACTTTTTTTTTTAATTTCTAAAATCATGAAAATGATAATTCAATCTAGGACTAATTTTCAAGTTTTGGTGCTATTGATTCGTGACACATTACCAGTTTAACGAACTCATATTTTAATGGGTCTAATTATGGTCCCAAAGTCATGGGAAAGTGAGATTGATCATATATTGTTGAACAAATTTTGATTTTTGTTCATGTCACACCTGCTCATCAATTAACAACTAATTCTAATTATTTTTTTTTAATTTTGTAACTTGAAATTCAGGCAACTCTTATATCTTTATTGGTAAATAGGTAACATTATAATTGTTTTTTTTTTGGGTAAAAGACCCAATTTGATCCTCGAATTTTTATGTTTGACCCAATTTGGTCCCTCAACTTTTTTTAACCAAAAATGGTTCCTGAACTTTGGTGTTTTGACCCAATTTGGTCCCTGAACTTTTTACTGACTCAAAATGGTCCCTGAACTTTCAATATTGACCAAATTTAGTCCCTAAATTTTTGATATAAACTCTAAGGGTAAGGACCATTTTGGGTCAACATGTGAAAGTTCAGGGACCATTTCGGCTCAAAATAAAGTTTAAGGACCAAATTGGGTGAATATTTGAAAGTTCAGGGACCATTTTGGGTCAATAAAAAGTTGAGGATCAAATTGGGCCAAAACACCAAAATTGAGGGACCAAATTGGGTCTTTTACCTTGTTTTTTATATAATAATTTGATTTTTTTGCTAAATTTAAACCGACAGCTCTTTATTTAAAATATATGAATTCTTGATATGATACATATTAGTGTTGTGGATCCTAATTTTGCAAGCTGAGCCCACCTACAAATTATGATGACCTAATGACAATTTCAATATGGTTGAGGCTATATAATTTTGATGTTAAAGCATACTAATCTATTTCAGCACAACTATAATGACATTTATGATGATGATCAAATGTCAATTCAAATGTTACTTCAATATTGCGAAGTTAGTGTCATGCCCGTATACTTAACAACGCGGGTTACAGATTTAAACAAATCGAAACAATTTAAACATGATTTTATAATTATATATATATTTATTAACACCCGCCTTCCCGTAAATTGTTTGAACGTTTTTTTTGTGTGATAATGTGACTTCTTGCATCATTGTTGATTTTAAGTAGACAGAACTTCTTATAGAAGTTTAGTAGTATATTAAAATTGTGTATTTTTTTTTATTATTTTATAAAAATTGATTTCTTATAATTTGTTTCTACCTAAAATTTGAAATTAAACTCAATATTTTTGATATATATATATATATAATAGTTGCTCTAATTAGAAATTTATCATATATTGTTAATTTTTGGCTTTTGCTAGTTCTATATCATGGAGCTCCAAGAAAATATGAATGACAGTATGACACGTCAGATAGGTTTACAAGGAGATGTTGGTGCCACGTCAGATTGAGCTGTAGAGGCTGCAATTGAAATTGGTAGGAATCATCTTTTTTTATCACTTGAAGAAAATAAAAGATTCAATTTGGTACTTGAATTTTTTGTGTTTTAACTTAATTTTATCCATGGATTTTTTTGACCCGAAATAGTCTTTTTTCATAGAGCGTGTATAAAAGTTTAGAGACCAAATTGAGACAATTTTTGATGATTAAAAGATAACTACAATTGTCGATATAGGCTAAATTGATCTTGCAGTTCTTTCTTTAAGTTGAGAAAACAAAATCATCGACCTCTGCAAAACTCAAGACCAAAACAACTTTTTACCCCGTTGTGATTTAAAAGAATGATGTGAGATTTACATCTAATATTAAAATTGACAATGATGCAACTTTTTTAGCATTTGCTTCGTTTTTATTGTTGTTTTTAGATCATATATGATCGAGATGAGTTTTTTATTTTATGTTTTGTTTTGTCGGGTCGAGTTCGAGTGTAATTATCATACCATGTGATACTATTTTCTAGTATGAAGTTGTGGTTTTGAATGAGTTGTTCTCTTCTCTTATTTTATGAAGAAAATTTGATTTTTTTTTTTAAACCAAGAAAAATTGAAATTTATTTTGAGGGTAGATCAATTGTGGATGAGTTTGCCACATATGCTTATAAGATAGCCTTTAGAGTCAACATCTTTGATCCATGGATTTGGTGGGCCCACTAAATCCATTACAAATAGTGATCATTTCAAATAGAAGAACTTATGTGGGCCCCATGATGGACCTTTTATAGACTAAGCCCATTTTGTCTTTTGGGTATAGGCCCATAACAGCATTTAAGATATAGTCCCTAACTAATCAATCCTAACTCTTAGCTAGCAATTTAGATCCGAGTGTCAGCAGGTCTACAAAGGTCAGTGTTTCTCACCCCTAAATGAGGTGTCATCCGAGTTAGTTGTTAGTTTTCCCCTTAAACCCATAAATCCCACCCCATACCGTCGACAAGGAGGCTCGAACCTGAGATCTCAAGGGAAATCCAAAGCGCATCAACTGCTTCGCCCAACATGCCTTGGTGATCCAAACATGTAAGCACTTGAAATTTAATCCGACTTAAAATAGATCTTATCAGACAAATCCACTCATTTAACATTAAAAGTCCGAAGACTGATATGATCCAATCTAAAAATTTCTATTAAATTTGAACCACTTTCGCATAATATCCATCAATCCGAATCCGAACAGATTTCATCTGAAATTCAAATTGACATCTCTATAAATGAAAGTAGACAACAACAAATTATTTGAATTTATAAACAGAATTTTGTATAAATGATCTCACGTAAATGTGTTATTAAACTCTATGAACAAATCAAAAGTGTGAATATTTTATTATCATAACAAAAAGGATGGAGCTTTCGATAAAATAACTAGATGATGCAATCTAAATTAATAAATAAACTTTTGAGCACTTTTAATAGTTTAATAAATATTTTATTGTCATCCATTTTGGATGGTTACCAAATTATTTGATGGTCTATAAAAGCATGATTGGAACTAAGAAAGTTTTTAAGTGAAAAAGATAAGGGATTTTTTTTGGGTGCCAAACTAATTTTAAATTGTCCAAAAAAAAAAAAAAAAAAAAACTATTTCTAAAGTGCCCATATTTTATTCTATTTTCTTCCTTCTACTCTAAGATTTCCATGACAACATTCTCCAACATTATTCTATTTTCATTTGCTAAAAGTGGGGTTTTATTTAAAAAATTCAAAGCACAATCAATGTTTTTGTTAGTAATATAAAAGGGAAAAGGTTAATTATGACATTAGTTGAGTGATTAACAAGGCTTGTTGTCTTGAGGAAAACATGGAGAGTGACAAAAATTCTTGTACCCTTGATTGATTAAAAAAAATGAAGATAATATAAAGGTCAATTTTGCAAAACAAGCAATCATCATCAATGTACCTTGATTTATTTTATAAATAAATGGTCCGAATTTTATTTAAAACTGAGATGCTGGTTTTGCGATATATTCAAAACTGTTTATTTGAAAACATGCATTGATATCGGACTATTTGCGACTATTTTCAGCGGCTCAACCAAACCAAACCAACCCCACAAAAATAGTATTGGCTTGCTTGCAACACAAAAGTTATAAAAAAATGAGTGATTAACATGGACTTGATTTGTGACCTTTTAGTGAGATTCTATTTGGTTTATACTTAGCTATAGTTGTTGATAATGAGAAAAAAAGAGGGTCCAACCATTTCATTTTGTGTCTTGGACCATCCTTACAAATGGGTCCAATCTCAACTTTAGTACCCTTTCAAGGAGAGCAAGAGCATATAATAAATATTTTGCCTTTCACTATCATAAAAATTGATAGATTTTATTTACAAGATATATAATTTAGATTCTTTTCTCATGTTATGTTTATGTTGCTTCCAATTTGGTTTAGAAGCTATCTCTTTGAGCACCATTGCTTTTTTGATAATGCCTTAAAATATTGAAGGATAATATATGGATAAGCCCTATCATCCTAGTCATGTAAAGTTTTTTTTTTTTTTTTCCAAAATCAAAGAAAATATACTAAAAATTATTATTATTTCTTTGAGGTTGATTTATCTCAATATTTAGTGTTTTTGAATCTATTGTTATAATCGATAATTTAAATTTTATTTCGCCGAATCTATTTGATTAATAGAGGTTAATGTGAGAGCAAAATTAGAACAAAATAAAAATTAAATATATTTAGAGAAAAAAAGACTCACAACCAATAAATCATGACCAATTAGGTGATGTCACGTCAGTTATTTACATCCATACCCGCCTTAATAAATTTTTGGACGCGGAGCGCACCGTCCGGATTCATTTTCTTTGTCTCTTGACTGAGACTCTCAGCCAATTAATATTGGCTGAGATTCCTGATACTCATATATTTAAGTATAGACAATGAAAACAGAAGCAAAAGGGTTATTTATTTTCTTTTATCTTCCATTGTGATGAGATTGCCACATATTATGAACAAGGCTCTTAATGCATGAACTATCCACAACTCTTTGTCCTATTGGTCTTACATTATCCACTCTACCACAACATGTTTTTCATGTTCAATCATTTTTATCACAAATTTTCCTTTTAAAAAATGATGTTATAACCTACTCAACACATCCTTGGTGGTGGTGGTGTAAGAGACCACTTTGGTGCAGTAAGGTGCC